>BHEV01079475.1:0-22700 GCA_004319985.1 Emydocephalus ijimae
AAGAAGCAGCTCCAAGCTCACATCACTCTGAGAAGCACAGAGCTGAAGACCAAGCCTGAAGATGATGAATGAGACTTCATATATATATTCTATAATATATATATATATATTCTATAATATATATATATATTCTATAATATATATATATATTCTCAAGTTTTCACGGGTATTTATATGTATGGTATTCAGCTTTGTTCGAGTATTTTCCCATGTCATTATAATTGTGCTTTTAAAGTTGTAGCAACGTTTCGGCAGAATCACATCTGCCATCATCAGGCTTGTATATTGTGTTTGTCTGTGAGTCAGACTTTCACAGTCGTTTCTGTTTTAAATTTGGTGCTAGCCTACTGCTGTGTTAGAATGTTTTTTTCTTCATCCTGATTGATTGGGAGTCTTGATCTGTGTTTATTGGTCTTGGAGTTTGCTGTGTTCTGCTTGATTGGTGTTTCTAATATCTTCTGTCTGTTTTNGGAAGCTAGGTTTCATCTGGGTACCTGGTTGGGATGTGTTTGAGCTGGAGGTATTGGGAGGGGGGATCTGTTTGTGCCCAGGTGTTTGCTTGGCTTGTGGTGTGGAGATGTTTTTGTTTGTGAGTGCGGGCTTCCAGATAATTGACAGATAATTGTCTGAAGTCCCCTGCACATCATGCCCTGCCACATACATTGGACAGACCAATAGAAGAATAAGTACCCGCCTGGATGAACACAAAAATGCAGTAAAAAAAGCTGGAACACACTTCCTCACTAGTCCAACACATGAAAACCACAGATCATAGCATCGACTTCAATGGCACCAAAACCCTAGCCACTATAGAAAACCCCAGCCACAGAATTATCAGAGAAGCCATAGAGATTGAAAAAAGACCTGAAAGCATGAATAGAAGAGATGACTCCACCAGACTGTCAATTATTTCTAAGCCTGCACTCACAAACAAAAAAATCTCCACACCACAAGCCAGGCAAACACCTGGGCATAAACAGACTCCCCCTGATACTTCCAGCTCAAACACACCCCAACCAGGCACCCAGATGAAACCTAGCTTCCTAATAAATGATAGCCATCTGTTTACTCATTTAAACATTTTGCATTTAACATTGAAATATAAAGTTTCTATTTAACTATCATTCTCCATTAATTGGTTTCCAATCAGCTTCACTTATTTATCATAAATTCTTCAGAAACATTTAAAAGCTTTAACATTCGAAAGTGCTACATAAAATAGTCATAAGTCTAAACATTGATGACATTAAAGCTTCATATATTTTACTTTATATTTTTAAGTTTGTAAAGGGTCACTTTTTATATTGCAGATGCTGTTCTCTTAATTAAAAGATCAGTCTCCCTGGCTAGTCCCTCTGTGAATTAAAAAAAAAGTAAAAATCAAAGAGCAGGCTAGGATTATGCAAGGCAGGGAGCTATTAATGAAGAAGAAAACGCTCACCATGAACTTCTTCCATTCCCCTAGATACAGAGATTGTTCAGACAATTCAAATGGTATATCTTGTCTGGGACAGAAGTTTATTGGCCCTTTTGTATGTATTTATCTCTCTGATTATTGCCATATCTTTAATACCACAACCTAGTCTTATATAAAAAAGAGAGAGACCCCAAGAAGAGTCAGCATTTAATGGCCACAGTCTTGACTGATAATTTTCTCCTGCAAATCTATGGCCATAGATCCCTTTATGTATTTAGAACTTTGTATTATATCACTAATATATTAAGCTACTTGTTGATATTAAGCAATCAGTAATCTATTGACATTTATTTGCAATTATAGTGTAGGGAAAGCAATCTATACTTGGAAATTGATCATGGGGTGTTTGAATGCTAAATAGTATTTTGCAGTGTGATTGTTTCATATATTGGCTGTCAGACATTCAGTACCATATAACACTGTGATAAATAAACCAAGTTGTATAGATGCATTCATGAATTAATTATTATAAAACATATTCTAACATATATATGTTAGAATATAGTGACTGGCAGTTGGGTTATGACTAGAAACTGCAAACTCACCTGAAGAAGTGGTTTTTAAGAATTAAGTTCTGAGTCTGTAGCACATTGTGTTACAGCTATTTATTAATTTCTAAACATTTGTAAGGACTTCAAGATACCATGAACACATTTATTTATTTAATATGCCTCAATTTGGCAGGGGCTGCAACAAAAAGCTTTCTTTTAGTTTTTTTGTTTTCATATGAAAGCATTGTAATATAGATTCATTTTTTTCAGCATGGCCTTAGAAGCTGTGGGACAACATGAATTGGACCTTCCTTGTGGAGAGAAAGATTCACTAACACGGGTCTCATAGGTTGTCCACTAATGTCCACTGTCACAATCATAGGGATAATGAAATGATAATGATAACCCCTTACTTATGAGAATGGAAGTTTTTAAGAAGAGATTGGACAACCATTTGTTTGAAATGGTGTAGGGTTTCCTGCCTGAGGATGGGCTTGGACTAGAAGACCTTCAAGGTCCCTTCCAATTCTGTTATTCTGTTCTATTTTGGGAAAAAGGCCCTCATTTTTCATCTTTGACTCAAAATCCATAGTAGGCTTAAGTAAGAGTTTTTTCAGGATATAATACAAAGACTAGGTTATACACATTAATTTTAACCAAATCTGATTCAATTAAATGTTAGAAAAATGAATTGAATTGAACTGAAAAATAAGGAGAAAAGCATCAAATTTTCCTTCCTTTATAAACATTTTTTAAGAGTGTGGAAATAAAAAAAATACTTTTGAAAGCACCAAAAAAAAAAAAAAAAGAAAGAAAAGAATGAAAAACAAGATAACCTTAACATTAGCAGGAAACTAAAACCAAATTCAAATGAGAGTTGAAGTAAAAATTAAAGAGTGGCTTTGTCTGCTGTACAACAATCTTGTTTATGTTATATAGGTGTTATGTTACTAGCAAACATAACAGCATATAAAAGACATATTTTCTACTGTAATATTTATTCATGTATGTCTGCCTCATTGACTTTGGCCTGTTGGATACCAAAAGCCATGCATAATTCACACATTATGTATTACTTCAGGAAGCAATAGTGCAATATCAACCTTTATCCTACAACATGATTAAAAGCAAAAATAATGCCTCTCCCAAATTCTATACAAAAAGAGGACAACATTGCAGGTGTGATATGAAAGTATGTTTGGTGGAAATCCAGTTTCCTTCAAGTATTATCTTCTCAGAACAAACATATAGAGAGATAGGATAAAAATTGCAATATTAATTCAAAAATAAAATAGATTATAAAGAAATTCACATAAGGGCTTGGCTGTAAGCAATAGGTACATTTTTTTTTAAAAAAATGTCTGTTTTATGATATTACTTTTTAGGAATTATATCATAAATTTGAAGGGCATATTTATGAAGTCATATCTATAGTTCCTAAGGAAGATTTTGATTGAAATGTGTTGGAGATTATATAAAATATTTATTTTATAAAGTACTGCAGGTTTTTTTCCATCTCATTTTGTTAAATTCAAATACAGTATGTATTTGAATACAGCAGTATTCAATAAGTTATCTTTTGACCATAAAAAGCACTGAAAGAAAAATAATAATATTTATTGGAATATATTCAGAGACAGAAAGTTTCTTATGTTGGAGAATTTATATTATATTATTTTAGAAAAAATATGTAATGATATAAGTAGTGATAATTCATATTAAAATTATAAATCCAATTACAGACCTAAGAAGGGGTTTGATCTCACAGAGACTAGAAGATATCGAACTTACTGTGTATGCCCACACATCAGAGTAAGCAACCTATTGATCTCTAGCTAATTGGATTCCAAGTTCAATAGTCCATGTCCACTTTTCACACATTCTGAAATTTTTCTAAAGAATGCCAAATTGCTATCCTTGTAAAGTTTCGATCATGTTAGACTGCTTATACTTTATACATTTCTTTATGAGAAGCATGCCATACTTAAATCCAGATATGCCTAAAGAAACTTCTTTCTCCTTCTCGCTCCATTACATTCATAAGATTTGCTTGCATCCTCCCCACAATGGTTTCTAAGTCCTGAAAAACTAACTGTTCCTTGCATTCATCACTTTCCAGGACTTTCGTGAAAAGGTGTCCCACCATTAATTCTGATGAATGTTAAAGGGCATTCAAAATTTATGTGTATTTTTTGAAGAGCAGAAGTATGCATTGACAACGTATGAAAGCTGAGCAAATACAGAAACAAAACAGTCATTCATTCAACTCTGTTAAGTGAACATTGTTGAGAACAAGCTGAACATTTTATTGACTGTTGTTTTTAATGATGTAAGATCATTAAGTTAGAAAATGGGGTACAAATATGTGAGATAAAATATTTTCCAAGTTTGGAGAGATTTCTCTCTTATAGGAAGGGTTTTTTTTTTACATCACTTGAATGTACTCTCTCTGCTTTGGTAGATCTTTTGTTAGATCTTGCTGCTGTGTTCAGCAAGTTCCTTCAAGCCCATCGTTTATCAAATCAGGAGCACTATTGAGATTCTGAACTTTATCAAGGGGACAGAGCTCAATCTATGAATTCTTCTAGAGTCTTCATGTGTTCATAAGAAAATGCTTGAAGATGGCTACAGCCACATGTACTATTGGATGCATCATTCTTAATTTTTTCAGTTTTAATCAATCTTATGCACACAATTAGCACAGTACTATATAAATCCAATGGTTATTTCAGTAGACTTTCCTTCAATGGGCCAATAAAAATATGCCTAGAACAACTTTTGAATGACTCAATGCTTGTTTCATTTCAGTGCGGAAGCAGTTAGAAATCTTCTCACGGTAAGTGTCAACTCTATTGTGAACATATTCACTATAGCGCCAGCATGATCTTCCGTATGATATAAGTCTGCTGATCATACCTTTTGATGTTAGTAAGTGGTCACAATTATATCACATTAGAGAAACACTTAATATAAAATAGCTTTTGTTCTTAAAAATAGTGTTTTGTCTCCAGATTATTGCCTTCTCAGTATAATAATTCTACTTTATAGTCTTTATTGTTCTACTTTTATCTACAGCATTTGATCCCCACTCCTTGCAAAGATTCTTTTAAGGAATCCTTTGAAGTATTACTTAATCTCGCTGTAATTATTCTTGAACTACCCATTTGGGAGAGTGGGGAGAGAGATATTGCTATCATTTCAGTGAGATTCATCTGCATTTAATATTACCTATGAAGTTTGCAGTAGTTTCTTCATCCATAGTCTAGATCAGAATTTTATAATCTATTAACTAACTATGCTGGGAATAAATCCTACTCAATTCAGTGAAGCTTGTATTTCGGAAAAGAAACCTATATAGCATTGCAGATCAAGACCCAATTCTCAGTTTCATTAGTCTTCAGTGTGCAGACAGTGAAAGAAAATATTGTATTGCATTAACATTATTTCAAATTCATTGATATTTGTTAAATAATGCCTTTGAAAACACACTGTGTATTGTTCTGTGAATGCACATCCAGATGCCTATATTTGTGTGAGTGTCTCTCAAGAACCGGAAATATCCAGAATTATTCAATAAGACAACCAAAGTTGCAAAGATTATACCTACTTGTGCACACAAAAAATTCCAATGTTACCCTCCTCAAAAAGGAGGATTCAAAGTTGGAAATGTCATTCAGATCTTGGAAAAAAAATTCAGAATTAAGGTGGAAAATACCTTTTTCTTTCCTTTTTCAAGAGTGCCCATCTGCACAGCCCTGCTACACAAAAAAACTTTAGAGTGTGTTAAGTGTGCAACTTACTATTACTGCACTTTCAAATCTATCTATCATAAACATTTCCCCTGATTAAGTGAAGTGAACATACAATACTTCTAGTAACATTGATTAAAATTGTAGCACTTCCTTTCTTAAAATACTTAACAATCTTCTATATATGGGTTGATTCGTCTTGTTATTTCACCATGAAAGATATTGGAGGAATCTGTATTATCTTGATAGTGGACTGTGTTTTTAGTCTGAAAGATTCAAATATTTAGTCCGGTAAGTAAACAATCAGATAATTTCATTTATTTATATCCTCAGTGCTTTTTACTGCTTCAAAACATCAGTCCTTTAAAAGGGATATTTGGCGGGGGAAACTCATTCTTTTTAAGGTTTTAAAACCATGCCAGTAATTTTGTGAAAGCATTGGGTTTTGTGAACTCAATGCTTTGTGAAAACAGTTTTGTGCATTGGTTTTGTAAACTCCAATTAGTTTTGTGAAAACATTGGGTTGCAGTTGTTTTGCAGTCAGGCAAAATTTGCAGTGCCAAAAAACAAAGGCAAAACATACATGTACACAAAGCTGTAATAAGGTACCAAGAAACTAGATGATAAACTGTGTCAGAGTGAACCTAAAAAATTAGGCATTAAATCTCAAGTGAAATTTGGCACATATAATAATGGAGGAAGGACAATTTATATATTAACTGAAGTCCTCCAAGATGTCTCAGATTAATGTTTGCAGTTGCAATTTCTGAAAAAAGGAATTAATAAGAGAGTAATGAAGAATGCCTCCTTTGAGTCATGTTCTATTCTAGATGATTTCAGGGAAATCAGTTTTCTTGACAACAGTTCAGTAGGGATTTGCCACTGCTGTCTTCCTGGATATTTTCAGATTTCCTGAACTAGCCTGGAGCCTGAAAATTCCCTCGTATTTTTCAGTCCAAATTTTAAACAGTTCCAAATCGGCCTAGTTCTAAACCCAAGCAAGGATTTCCTTTGTTCTCTTTATAATTCCGCAAAATATTTTTAGAATGTTATCTTTTTTTGCTGTGCAGAGGATAACTCTGACAGTTAAAAATAAGTCTGAAATAATAAAGCAAAATGGGAAGTATGCTTTTCTCAATGCCCTCCATACAGGTATCCCTCAATTGTATTGATTTTTCAAGCTTTTTTCCTTAATTACTCTATGCTATTATTCAAGGGTGATACCTACTATTTCACTAGTCCATGAAAGTAAAAAAGAAAGGGGTGGAAGAAACAGTGGGTTCACTTATATGATTATTGTATTTCTGGATTTTCTATGCAGTGCCTCCCCTAAGATTCCTGGGAAAGCTATTTTATTCATGATATATTTTTGTGTAACAAATAATCTCTATTATGTAGAAAACATAGTGTTCTTGCATCTCATGAAGGTTTACAATATAAAGCATTTGGGGGGTGGGGATGGAAAAACTGTATATTTCAAAGGATTGACAAGCTTATTAGGTTCATCATTCACTGAAATCCTCATCCCTTGTTATTCACTTTTGTCCTGCATTTCCCACAGATCCATTGAGACCAGTAAATAAAAAGCAATAAGCTCAGCACTTCCCCGGCTTGTGTTCTCTGGCTTTTGATTTAGTCTCACACTGGAATAAATTGACCAATATAATAAATTAGTATTTTATGAATAAAAAGTCAGGGAAATGCTTTCAATTTTATTACTGATTCTAAATAGGCTGAAGTATCTTTTCCATTTTTGTTTATTTATTTTTGGTGCTGTCAACTCATGATTGATTACTGGCAACTGCCTGGACTAGTTTTTGCATTTTTCTTGACCAGATTTTTCAGAAGTTGTTTGCCATTGCCTGTTTCTAGGGCTGAGAGAATGAGACAGGCGTAAGATCATCCAGCTGGCTTTGTGCCTAATTTGGGACTAGAACTCTCTATCTCCTAGGTTCTAGCTTAGTGCCTTAGTGCCACTTCTTTTGTACAGGTATTACATACAATTGGCATCATTTTGATCACACAGTCATGGCCACCATCTTAACTTGTTTTTAACCTCCTTCCTGAAGCTCCCTCTGATTTTATAAGAATTTAAAGAGTCACATTTCATCATTCCAGAATACAAAACATGTCCATTGTTCCTTGTTGTGAAGACTTTAAATAATACTCTTCTTTCTTCCTCATGCATTATTACAGCATAACTAACGGGCATGGTAGTTATGGGAGACAACATAGGTTCATGTATTAGGGAGCCTATGGAGGAAGCAGTGACATAGAGAAAATAAATAGTTTTTAGTTTAAAACAACATGACCAAAATGAAGGATAAGACATAGCTTTAGCTAGAATTAGCTATTATGTCCAAAGCTGGGTCAAACTTTTGGCATTGACTTTTCCTTCAGCATTTGGAAAAGATTAAAATACAACACAAACACATTTATGCTAAAAAAAATTGCACCTATTTCTTTCTTTGACTCCTTCCTCCTGCTTTAAAAGATTGACATATTTATTTATTTTATTTATATACCACCAGAACCCTACGTTTTCCAAAGAAGAAATAGTCAGTTTTTAAATTGTTATTTTTTAAGACAGCAATTTCCAATATTCTGCTATATCTGTTCAAGATCATCAAAGGGAGAAAAATATTCCCTGATAATAATGATATAATAATGATATAATGATAATAAGGTTTATCTATTTATATAAGCTTGTTATGATTCTTAAAATGATGCTTGGCCATGGAGCTAGTTTCTTGTATGTTTGCTTCCTCCTGAATATCATAAATTGCAAACTATTCAGGTTGTCAACCATAATAATATCACAATGGAACAATAATGACTCCAAGGAATTTGTATTCTTATTCCTTCCATGCTAAAACCATGTTTATACCACTGCAAGAATGAAACAGTATCAAGAATTTATGGATAGCATGAAATGTGTGCCTAGCAACATCTCTCAGAGTGTCCCAGATTTCAAGCTGCTTTCCAGATTTCAAGTAGAATAATAATGGTCCCTGGAGTTCAGAATGTCATTCAGTGTTAAACAGAAGATTCTAGCAGCGAAATTAATGAACTGTGTTAAGTCCTGGGCATGGGCGTAAGAACAGAGACGAGACATCGGACTGTGGCTTCAACTCTTTATTTAACAAGAAAGACTGGAGCAGAAAACCTGGGCAGCAGTCGCTCTTTTATAGAGCTTGCTGCCATTAAACAACCAATGAACTGAGTCTATCGCTTTCACAAGCATCCAATCAGGGGCTTCCGTTAACAGCCAATCAGACTGGCCAAGCTTGACCAATCACGACTCACTATTCACGGGCCAATAAGAATTGCAGGATTACAAGCCTGTTATAAGCTGAAGCTGTTTTGGTTGTATCGCTGCAATGGTTTAATCCATAACACCCCTCCCCCCTTGGTTCTGTCTGAGGGGTGGGGTGATGTATTCACGCAGATAGGCAGGCCGCTTCACCTGTCTGCTCGACCTGCGCTGTTCCACTGGGTTTCGTTATGGTTCTGGTTCTGGTTCTGGCTCTGGTGGGCTGTTCGCTGGGCTGGATAGTGAAGACTGTAGTTCCGGGTTGCCCTCGTCGGTGCTGCCTTCCAGGTTCCCTGAATCCGCCTCCGTCATGGTGTGGTCACGTGGCGAGGCCGCTCCCTGGTCTGGTTCTCCCTCGGATGGTGAGTATCTCCTGGGCTGTTGGGTTTTGATTTCTTCTTCGTCCTCCTCCATGTTCCTTCCCCCCCCCAGCTGGAGGTTCCAGTGCTAATCGGGAACGGAGTTGGTCTATGTGGCGTTTCCACATCTTACCATCTGCCGTCTGTAGATGATATGATCGGGGTCCCGTAAGTTGCGTTATGGTAGCGGGGACCCACAATGGGTCGCCCGAGAAGTTTTTCGCAAACACGGGATCACCTTCCTGGAATGCCCGACACTTGCTGCTGGATCCTGGGGGTTGTTCAGGTGTTTAGTTTGGGTGGAGGCGATCGAGATGCGAGCGAAGTTTCCGGCCCATCAGGAGTTCAGCTGGGGTTTTGTTCGTGGTACTGTTTGGGATTATGTGCTGGAGGAGAAGCATGCAGTTTATTTTGTCGTCAATGTCGCTGTGGTCCATTTTATGCAGGGTCTGTTTTACAAATTGAACCATTCGCTCAGCCCTACCATTGGCTGCAGAGTGAGCTGGTGATGTTAAAGCATGGCGGATGCCCCGATCTGTCAGGTTTTGTTCGAATGGCAGAGCAGTGAATTGGGGACCATTATCTGAGACGACGACATCAGGAAGTCCGTGGGTAGCGAATAGTTTATTCAGTTTTTTAGTGACTATGTCTGTGGTGGTGCTTTCCATTTTTTGGACTTCAAGCCAGTTTGAATAGGCATCCACCGTTAAGAGGAAAGTGTGTCCTCTTGTGGGTCCCGCAAAATTGATGTGGATATGGGACCATGGACCTCGAGGCGTTTCCCACTGAGTTGGAGGAGTCTTTGGAGGAGCAGGGCGAGTCTCCTGGCATTTACTCCATTTTGCTACCCAAGTTTCTATTTGTCTATCTAAACCAGGCCACCATGCATAACTCCTGGCCAATGCCTTCATCCACACGATGCCTGGATGTCCCTCGTGCAGCATTTTCAATACCCTATATTGTAGCTTTTCCGGGACTATGATTTTGTCTCCCCATACAATGCAACCCTTCTGGGAGAACAGTTCCGTTTGACGATTTTAAAATGGTTTAAACGTGTCATCAGTTTCACTGATCGGCCAACCGCGTTTTACCCAGCTGAGGACTCGTGCCAAAATAGGGTCCTTTTTTGTCTCTAACGCTATGTCTCGAGCGGTTAATGGTGGCGATTTGAGGGTTTCTATTTGTAGTACAGTTACAGTTGGAGCAGGGTCCTCTATAATGTCTGGTAGTGGCGAACGGCTCAAAGAGTCAGCGTGGGGAATGGTTTTCCCAGGGCGATGTTTCAAACGGTAATCGTAGGCGGCTAAAAATTCTGACCAACGTGTCATTCTTGGTGATAATATATGGGGAGTTTGTTTGTTTCCCGCCAAGATCCCAAGTAACGGCTTGTGGTCTGTAATTATGGTAAAGGGTCTCCTGTATACATATTCATGGAAATGTTTAATGGCGGATGCAATAGCGAGGGCCTCTTTATCAAGTTGAGTACAGTTCCATTCGGTTTTAGACAAAGTTCTCGAAAAGAACGCAATGGGTGCCTCATTTCCATTTGGGAGGACGTGGCTTAGGATGGCTCCTACTCCAAATGGTGAGGCATCACAAGCGACCGTCAAAGGGAGAGTTTCGTTGTACTGCATTAATACGGCATCGGAGGTTGAAAGGTCTTTTATCTCTTTGAACACTATCTCTTCACGCTGTCCCCAAACCCAAGGAGCCTTTTATCGAGGAGTCTATGTAGGGGTTCGGCTACGGTTGCCTTCTGGGCAAGAAAATGTTATAAAAGTTAATGAGTCCCAGGAAGGCTTGAAGGTCTGTCTTATTCTGAGGTCTCAAGGCTTTTTTTTATTGCGGTTAGTTTTTTTTCGGTGGGGTGGATTCCCTGTCTGTCGAAAAGGTATCCCAGGAATTCCACTCTCTCCATACAAAGTTGGCATTTGTCTCCTTTTACCTTAAGACCTGCGTCTTTGAATTTCTGCAGGATTTTTCTGAGCCGTTGTACTAATACCTCTTTAGTGGGGGCAGCTGTTAGGACATCGTCAAAATAAGGCACGATGCCTTTTATGCCTTGTAATAGTCTCTCCATTAAACTTTGGAAAATGCCCGGCGCCACACTTACTCCGAATTGGAGTCTATTGCACTTAAAAGCGCCTCTATGTGTAACTATTGTCTGGGCTTCTGCAGTTGCTGCATCCACAGGGAGTTGCTGGTATGCCTGAGCTAAGTCCAGTTTCGCAAATATTTTTCCGCCACCCAGGGAATGAAGAAGGTGTTGAACCACTGGTACTGGATACGCGCTCTGTTGAAGAGCATGATTTAGGGTGGCCCGATAGTCCCCTCAAATTCTTAACAAACCATCTGGCTTCATGGGCGTTACTATCGGGGTTTCCCAACGGGCGTGGTCAATTGGTTCCAACATGCCCTGGGCTATCAGTTTATCTAACTGCTCGTCAATTTTAGGTTTTAAGGCAAAAGGTACTCGACGGGGTTTAAGCCGAATGGGAGCAACATCAGGGCTTAGATTAAATGATATAGGGGTCCCCTTGTACTTGCCTAATGTTCCTGTGAACACGTCCTGGAATTCCTGGATGAGATTCTCTTCCCAGTCGTCATTTCTGGTATGGTATATGCTGGCTAGTTCAATTCTTAGTGGGGCGAACCACTGTAGCCCTAACAAGCTGGGTCAGTCACGATCGACGACAGTTAGGGAAACATTGCTGTGCGGTCCTTGAATGATACTTGGACGTTGCTGGAACCGACAACTGGGATTCTGTTTCCCTGATAGTCTTTCAGGATGATTCACTGCGTGCTGAGGTCCTGGCGGGAGATGGCAGGTATGAGTTGTGTGAGGGTTTTCCAGGATACCATCGACAGGGACGATCCCGAATTGACTTCCATCACACATGGTCGATTCTCAACAGTAACCTTCACTTGTATTTTCCTTGCATCGAGCGACGAAGCGTGGCCGATGATAATGGTTTGGTGGGCCTCTTCTCATCTTGTTGAAAAGGCAGGTGCTTGGTTTCTGTAGTAGTCGTGGTTGTTCCATTGGTGGTTCAGACGGTCCCGGTTCTCAGGAGGTTTGCTTATCTCCCGACGGAGGTTGTTCTCCTTTCGGTTGGGACTGGACTCTCGTCTGCTTCTGCAGACCTTCGCGATGTGGCCTTTTTCTTCGCAGTTACGGCAGAGTGCATCGAGGAATTTGCAGTCCGATCGCGGGTGGTTTGCCCCGCAACCCGCACATTGGCGCGGACGTCGCTGGTTCCTTTGCTCTCATTCCGAGTGGAACCGGTTGACCTCCTCTTCATCACTGTCTGAGGATGACTCGAGGTCTTCGTGGTGGGAAGCGGTAGCGTGCTTCTCACTTGCGAGTGGTGCCTCATCAGTGAGTTGGCGAAGTGGTTGTGTTCGCTCGGCACATTCGAGCGGCTGACTTCCTAGTTGCTTCTGCTGCAGTAGCGTTGGTGATGCAGTCACCTTTTGCTGCAGTCACCTTTTGCCATCAGCTTACTCTGCACGTGTGGTGCATTTAATCCCAGAACTATTCAGTCTCTTAGGGCTTCCTCTAAGTTTGCAAAACAACAAAGGCCTCCCAGGTTCTGGAGGTCAGCTACGAAATTACCAACGCTCTCGTCCTTCCATTGGTCTCTCTGGTAAAATTCGTGTCTTCATATCAGTGTAGGTACGGTGGGTGCGTAATGGGCCCGGATGATTGGGGCGAGGGTATCCCAATCCATGGTCTTCACTTCCGCTGGTTTTGCTAGTGCTTTAGCCATTTTGAAAACGGTGGGGTCGCAATGAGTCAGGAACACCACTTGTTTCTTGCCAGATGTGGCATCTTTTAAATTGTTGGTCTCCAGGAACATCTGGAAGCGGTCTATATACGAGTCCCAGTCTTTGGTTGCTGGGTCGAATGGAGCGGGTGGTATGGCACCGCTAGTCATCTTGCCGTCTGTTTCGTGTGCTCTTTCACCACGTGCTCTTTCTTTGTCTAATATGTTCTAGTCAGCTCTATCGTCTCCGAATCCCATCCTCGTCACCAGTGTTAAGTCCTGGGTATGGGCATAAGAACGGAGACGAGACATCGGACTGTGACTTCAACTCTTTATTTAACAAGAAAGACTGGAGCAGAAAACCTGGGCAGCAGTAGCTCTTTTATAGAGCTTGCTGCCGTTAAACAACCAATGAACTGAGTCTATCGCTTTCACAAGCGTCCAATCAGGGGCTTCCATTAACAGCCAATCGGACTGGCCAAGCTTGACCAATCACGACTCACTATTCACGGGCCAATAAGAATTGCAGGATTACAAGCCTGTTGTAAGATGAAGCTGTTTTGGTTGTATCGCTGCAATGGTTTAATCCATAACAAACTGTATATGTCTTAAAAATTCACAGGATCTAAAGTTGGGCAAGGCCATCAATCAATCTGAGACCCTTAGTTTTCCATCTCCAAATAGCTTTGACAAAAATTCCTTGGGGAGCCACTGCCAAGCATAATATATAACACTGAGCTAAATGGAGTAGAAGATG
Organism: Emydocephalus ijimae; assembly: GCA_004319985.1. Classification (NCBI taxonomy): domain Eukaryota; kingdom Metazoa; phylum Chordata; class Lepidosauria; order Squamata; family Elapidae; genus Emydocephalus; species Emydocephalus ijimae. The sequence goes on from BHEV01079475.1 coordinate 13,914, forward strand.
GTTCAGATTGCTCCTGTCACTTCTAGGGTGCATTGTGTCTGTTTTAAGACCTCAGTCCAGAACTGCAGAAACAGCTTGATCAAATCGAGTCACACTCCGGGGGTAGTCTAATCCATTTTGATGTTTGGATTTGCAGTTTACTATGCTTATTTGGAGAAATGTCTCACCATTACTATTATCCTGAGTATTGAATTCTCTCTTCTTCCATCTTGATGCCAGATTATATGCATGGATCTCTAATTAATAATACCTGAAAAAAAAATAGAATAAGCGTTGCAACCATGATGGGAAAAGAACAGACAAAATCCACATTGCGATGCACACCAGGCTAACTCTAGCATTTCAAGCCAAAAGGAAAAAAATATGGCAATTGGCAAGATGGTGTTTGCTATGTTTTGTTAAGAATTTGTATTGAAATGTATGAATGTCTTTGTAAATGGGATAAATTGTAAAACCTACTCCATTCTTCAGTATAAGCTGTTTGGGATTTTAAACATGACAATATGTGAGAAAAGCAAAGCTGCTAATTATTCTCCCTTGTTTTTGTCTCACTTATTCATTGGGTTTATATGTTATTCTAATCCAAAAGGATTCTGAGGGATTATACTGCTCTCTTGCAATAGGAAAGTTAACAATACAAATGAACTAGCATAACAATGTAGTTACAATCCTTTGGGATCTGAAGAACAATCAAGCACCAAGGAAAAATCCTGATCAGGGTGCATTACCATAGCAGCATCACTCCTAGTTCTCCTTTAAACATCCAGATTTAAATATATTTCCTAAAATTTACCAAAAGCTAATCAAGCAAATCTGATTTTGGAAAGTTCATTTTTCCAAGGGGTGGGGGAAGGAAACCTTTAACCACAATCCTATAACACAATCCTTCAAGAATGAGAATAATTCACATTAAGACCCAAAATGGATCATACTGATTAGTAAACATGCATAAGATTGTACTATTGATTTCTAATAATCAGCAATATCATATTATATCATATAAATTGAGTACATTTTCTGTATATTCCTCTTGCATAATGAAAATATATGTTGTAAAAAATTGCCTGTTGCTTTAGCTTCTGCATGTAGAAATAGCAATAGCTATTATTAATTTCACAGCCCTCTCTAAGTAGTTTGGTCAGTATATTCTCCCCAACAATCTAGGTCCTTATTTTACTGACCTCAGAAGGATGGAAGGCTGAGAATTCCATGGTACATCTATATAATGAGGAACCAGATTTTTGGGGGCAATATGCTGACACTGTAAACTGCTTAGAGAGAGCTGTAAACCATTGTGAAGCGATATGTAAGTCTACGTGTTATTACTAAAAGGAAGACAACTAAGGCAATAGTGGTGTGCATGGATAGTGGTTTCATGTACTGATAGTGGTTTCATGTAGCTCAAAAGATGTGCTATTTATTTGTTAGATTTGTTTGCCACTCACCTCACCTCACCTTTTTTTATTATGACACCCCCTTTCCCCAGTTGCATCTTTTTAATACCAAATCACATGTGTTTTACACGTCCAAAATGAACTTGTCTTTCTATACCCAAAGCAGCATGGTGTACATGGATCTCTGAAAAGTATCTAATTAAATTCATGAGAATCTGGCAGTTCCTTGTTCTCTACTCTACACACTTCAGGAATTCTCAAAACAACAAGGGACAACATGTAATCCATACTGTTAAAAATGGCTTCTTATAAGAGTACCAATGGCTACTGTAAAATAATGTTTTATTCTTAACAGTATTGAATTAATGGCTACTGTAAAATCCATATTTTAAAAAGGGATAAAGAAACAGAAAATTGAACTTCCAAGATAGTTATCTGTGCTGTCCCCAATTATTGCCTTTTTGATAAAAAATATATTTCAAAGAGAAAATGAGCCATACTCTTCATCTTTCTTATTTCTTGTCATTCAAAATTATAACAATACTTTGTCGAGCTGTCTAATCACAAATGGCATGTTGAATATAAATAGGGAATCCTATTGTCCTATAGATAATCATCTTCTGTTAATGAAAATTGAATTTAAAGAGCTCAAAAACATATGTGTACAGGGATGTCTATATGTATAGTCAAAAGAGTCACTATAACAGTGTGATTTAAACTGTGTGACATGTACAAAAATGGGCAAAATTTTAATTGTACCTTCATGGTGCTTGTATATGCACTCACCCACATATTTCATAGCTATGATAGATCATACTTACATTGAACCAAATCACCATTTAGAGTAGACTAAACACACCTTGGTGTCCAAATGAATGCAGCATTTTCTGAATAATTTCTATAATACTTTTATGATGGCTCAATTCATATCTGGCTTCCAAGCTGCCTTATTAAACATAATAAACAAACTGAATAAGGACACAACAACTGTTGTATCAAGAAAAATAGTCTGGCTGCAGGACGAGGAAGAAAATCCTCTTTTAGTTCTTTCCCAAAAAAAATGTTTAATACCACAAAATGTTAACTTTTATCCTGGAAAGAAGAGGTACACATTGCAAGAATGGAGAAGAGTGGGCGGCATAGCTTGGCCCATTTTTGTCATCGTAAAAAAATCACAGATATGCATTAGCATCCAATTTTTATCTGGCTCATTTATGTTCAAATATTACTGAAAATACTTCCTCTATAGATTTGTGCATGATTGTGACAGAATTCCTTGTGACATTATCAAGCTTGTAAGTATAGGCAGAATAGCATATGGGTTAGATGGAGCAATAAACAATTTAAGTACTGGATCCCATCTGATCAGGTCAAGAACAGTTTAAGAACTAGTCAGAAAGAGGGGAATATCACAATGAATATTGTAATATAACATGTTAAAATCAGCAGGTAGATGAAAGGATAAGAAGTTGTAAGATGACTGTTCTGTATAATGTTATTAGAAAGATGAGAGTATGACTCATGTAAGATGATCAAAATTGTCAATTTTATTATTATTATTGGGTATCAAAATTAATACCCAGAAGTCACACTGTTCATGTATTTAATACTTATATACATTAAAAATAATAATAAAAAAGAACTATTCAGAGCACCAGTGTCTGCAAGATGTGATTTAAAACATCATGATGGAGATCATGGCAGTGCAATTAAAATCTGTTTTTGTGTATCGATGCATAAAAAATGTATGGAACTTAGATGATACCATTATAGGTGACAGCTTTGACCATTTCCTGCAAACACCCCTTTCTCGCAGAATACTCATCCGTGTTTCTTTCTCAAAAACTAGCAAGGTTATTAGAGAGATGATGCAGGATTGGAATGTCAGTATAATATTCTTCCTTTTTTTTTTTTTTACTAATAATTTAAATGAGTAGATAGAATCAAAGCTGATCAAATAGACAGTATAAATAAGGTGAGGTACCTAATACTCTAGGCCAGTGTTGCCAACCTTAGCATCTTTTATATATGCATAGAAATGTTTCATGAGTTGACATGTGCTTCAACTCCCAGAATTCCCCAGCCAACTCCTAGGAAAGAAGTGAAAAGAAAATAATAGAACATACTATTATGGAGAAAATGCAATGTCTACTGGTCTCCCACAAGACCATATTCCAGCCTGAGTAATGTCTAAATTGCAGGTGTGGCTCAGGCACTATGCAGGCAGATATTTCTGTTTAAATGAAGTGTCTGATCTCTCCTGCAGCCAAAGCATTGCCAGGGCTTAGGATGAGGGATGTTTTCACCAAAGCACCTGCCAGGGAATAGGAACCTGGCAAACACCTGCCCCCTCCCTGATCACTTTATCAATAAGATTGTGAACGAGGGATTGAATATAAATTTGTACAGTGAGACTCAGATCAGGAGAACACTGAAAGTTGGAAAAGCTAAATTTAGTGAATGCTGGGAAGGAAGGAGGCTGCATCATGTGGACTTGAACTTTAGAAATGATGAGGTGGACATCTTCTTGTTGTAGTTAGTAAGAGACATTGAGTGTAGAAGTGTAAGTGGCCCACTAAAAGCTTTATTTACCAAATATTTATTTAGCAACTTCAATCAATTAAATCATAAATCAGGTTATATACAGAAAGTATTAATGCCCCACCTCACTAGTTTCTGTGTCTTAAATAGGAAGACTTGACTATAACACACACAATCTTATGCAGGCTAAACACAGAATAATCCCATGGTATTTCCTCATCATAATGATGGCACTGTTTGAACAACTTACTTAACTCAAATCATATCTCCTTACTGGTGAGATTAGTGGAGCATAATTGCATTAATTGGATAAAAAGCTGCCTTCTGGGAGATGTACATCCTATCATGACCTTTCATGATATTCAAGGAGTCTGGGCACCAGGAGGATGCCAGCAAGTCTTGGCTGTATCTCTAGCTTCTTCCTTGATGGCTAGGTGAACAGCATTCAGGTGGACTGACATTACAGTGACTGGAAAGTGTTCTTTGCTGCCAGTCTTTGCTACTGAACTCTGTAGCAAGTAATGTCATTTTTCAGCATCTCTGATTTCCATATATCTCTCTAACTTTTTCTTGAAGGACTGTCTGAGCTAGACTTGTAAACTGCTTCACAGTTGACTGGAATTTATTCTTCATATGACAACGCTGCTTTTTTTATATTTTAAATTATTTATGTTTCTAACTACTAGTGTTTTTACTCTGTCTTTTTGTTTGTTTGCTTTAATTGTTAGCCACCAGAGTCATGTATGTGAGATTGGCGGTCACATCAATTTATTAAATAAAGTAATAGTTAACTTGGAAAGAGTAGTTTTCAACTAGATAGCCCCAGTTAAAGTTAATAATCACCCTCTCCATGGCTAGCTGGATTTTGGTTTACTTAACATACTAGTCCAGAATTTGACATAATAACTTACTGTACCAATCCAACCAGACATAATAGTTGAATTTGTACTTCTTTCTGAACAAAAAAACATTTTGGTTTTGCCTGAAGTGTGAAAATAGACAGTGTGTTTGTTTAACAAACTATGGCTAAAACAATCTATGGTATAGGTTGATGATGAATTAATTCATAGGGGAGTCTTCTAAAATTTATGTCAAATTTTAAACTAATGACTTTTATGTGGTGGACTATTTGAAATTGGGCTTAAGTAAAAGATATTTTCTCAAATTTTGAGATATTAATATGATGCAATTCAACAGTTAATATGATGCAATTCAACAGCAGTTAGATCACCAATTGTAGGGTTTTTAAATGTATTCTTATATCCAAGATAGTTGTGGGTTAGGCATTGATTTGAGACTGTGTCATATTTATTGTTTAGTAAAAATTGAGATATTTAAAACATGCCACATTATTTATACAAGGATTTCAACTTTTTTCTTCCAAAAAGATTCCTCAAAATAATTTCCTTACATACTTTAAGATTTTAGTTCTGGTTAATTGGTTAATTTAAATTAACTTAATTAATTCAGTTAATTCTGGCAATTGATGAAATTATGTCCACGGGAAATTTCAATCATTTGGGAAAGTTCCATGCCAATCGGAAGTATGATGTCAGTATGGAAGCATTATACTGTATTGCAAACTCAAATATCATAACATTATTATAGATAATTTTCTTATAAATCTAATACATCTAAGAAAAGCCCTGCTGGACCTAACAAAATACCTGTCTAATTCAGTATTTTGTTTCCAACTAGATATAGAAGTTTATCTGAACCAAGTAGCATCTTCCTGCTTGTGGTTTTCAGTAGTAAATTCAGCAGCACATCTGCAACTCTTATAGTAACACATACTAATCCTAATCAGTAGCCATAGTAGCTTGTACTTATCAGTGCTTATTTATGCATGAAACCAAACTTTGGGAATAAACCCTCTGAATCCAACTGGGTTTAGTGCTGCATAGAAACATATAGGACTTCACTATCAGTCAATTTTCTTAATAATATGTTTTCTCTGACCCTTCCATCAATTATTAATGTTCCTCTTACAGACACAAGGGTTATGTGATTATTCTTAAATAAATGACTTATCCCTCCATTTGTCTATTTTTTTCCCTACAGAAAACGTCGTAAGCAGTTTACGCGATCACAGCTGAAAAGAGCTTGTAGAATGCCGTGCACTTTAATTCTGAGGAAGGCAAGGTCTCTTATGACTCACAAAGAGACTCAAGAGAATTTGAGCAGTCATTCACAGATGAAGACACAACAGTGAAACTTCTTCTTTTGTGATTATTTTGAAAAGCCTCCCCTATCCAACCCTCTTCCCCCATAACAAAACGTTTTTGGAAGCTGGGCAGAAGTCCGTTGTTTTCTGTGTCCTTACATCTCTAGGACAATTGAGGACAAGTCTGGGACTTATTTTACTAAGAAAAAAAACATCAGATTGGAGTCTTGCCTTAAATGCAAAAACAACTTTGCGATAAAGCAAGCAAGGATATTGAATGATTTATCTAAATGTCTCTTCAGTGTGCTAATAATTGCAGCCTCTTATCATTGGTGAAGAAACAGAAAATGCCTTTTTTTTCAGGCAGATTCAGAAAATCTACTGGTTACTGATGAACTTTCTTCTGCCAAGACTATCTCATACGATCATACATTTCATATATTCAGAGAAGTGCTGCCTTTTAAAGGTTTGCATAAATTGCACTAGTCCATCCTAACTTTGGAGCTATGTCTGTTGAAGCACAATTGCCAAATTGCATTGCCTAATCTTTATTTTAAAGTACTGTCCTTGAGACATAGCAGTTTCATCAATGCAGAGAATCTACTCTATTACTGAAGCAGAAAGGGGGGAAAAAGCTGTCTGAAAATCAGCATATATGGTCTGAATTATACATCCAAACATCATCAGTAAAAATCTTGAAAAGTTATTTTTCTGTTATATCCTGAACAGGAGCAATGCTTCACTGCAGTTTTTATGGATAGCAACTGCTAAGGCTGAGAGTTATTTCTTTAATGGAATTTTAACTTTCTGTCTATCATTATTTATAGAAACAGATGTATAATTTAGCAGTCCTCTCCAGTAGCTCAGATAAACAAGGTTCCCCCTTGATAGTTGATGGGAAGTAGCTTTGAAAAATAAATTGTAATTGCTTAGGTTGGAGAAAGATGTACATTTCAATGAACTCTAAGTAAAGCAGAGCAAACCCTGCCTCCTCTTCCCTCCATCTAAGATTTTTTTCCACATGTAGTCTACAAAACTCTTTTCTATAATTCCCCAGATCCATCTTTCATTTACATGCAGCTAAACACCAAGAACAATGTCATCTATCTTGTGTGGAACCAAATGCCTCTAAAGCAGTGGTGACAGCTTAAACAGTTCACCATGGCAGGCAAGGTTTCTTTCTTTCTTTCATTTACACTGCTTTGGTTTCTATAACACTCCTTCAACTCATTTTTCGGATAGGAGATATTCTGGACTAGAGTCAATATGAGGCAACTTTAGATTCTGGTCATGGATACAGCATGAGATGACTTCTTCACACTGCAGACAATAAAAACATAAATTTTGGTCCCAAATATTCATGCAGAGGTCCCCAAACATTTCTCTTTGTTAGAGGGCAAAGTTGCAGATGTGGAAGGATGATTGAGTTACCTTAAACTTCTCATAATCCAGCTCTGCATTGAGATTTAGTGGTAACCCAACTTTGATACACAAACTTTGCAAAAAAAAAAATCCTTTTCATGAAGGACAACCAATTGTAATTCAGAAATATATCAGGAAGGTCACAGTTTGCTCAGCTTGTTTCTGTTTTATTTTGTGGTTAACAATATCAACTAGTAACTTAACTGGGACTTGCTTCTATTCCTAGCTCATAAGTATTCATCTAGAAATCTCCCCCTTTCACACTTTTTCCCAAGCTAATTTGCAAAGGGCAGAACTTTGGCATTTTTAATAAGTTATGCCATAAGGAAAGCCCCTGAATGGGAAAAGCTCATTTCATTACTGAGGTAAAGTTTACACCTTAGCAGTAATGTTCTTGCTCTTTTTTCCGGATGACATGTACTAAATGGGATCCCTATTCCCTTATCAAAATAAAACAAATGCATTGAAGCGAATCACGATACTCAGTGTGACAAACTTTATTATGGTGGTGATGGTTTGGCATTTATATACTTCCTTCAGTGAATTGGAAAAATATTTCACTTGTTCTGTAACTGATGCTTCAAACAGGTTTATATAATAGATACCTTATTTACCTAGCCATATATGCAAAAAGGGAATTAATGTTAAAGTAGCCTGTGTGATACATTTCATTGAATCCAATGGGAAATGTACAGAACCAGCCAGTAGATTATCAATTTAGAAATTCTATGTTCAGAACTTGCATCTTCCATAAATTAATTCAGTAAACATAATCAAATAAGATTCCCCATCATGCCCTATAGCATGTGGATCAAAATTCTCTCTTAGTTTGCAACCTTAGGGAAGGATTACTGAAATGTTATCATTGAAATTCTTTCAATATTGTAAGAGAATGTCACCACCATCATATTTGTAATAAAAGCTGATTAGGTTTCCCTTCCCCTTCATAAAGCCGCCTGTATCTGGGCTATAATATTTATATAGTGGACCACCTGCATGGGAGTCTGGAACAATGTTACGTGGAAAATTATGTTATTATTTAAATTATGCTAATTGCACATTTTATGTAACCTGTGTGATGCTGTCATGATGTATATGATGACTTTTGTCTCCACTCCAATGTCCATGTTTACCTGGGAATACTCTAGGGAACCACCTTGACTTCTATCAAAGAATGGGAAGGTCTAAATCAGGGGTGTCCAACCTTTCACCTTCCCTGGGCCACATTAGAAGATGAAAATTTGGTTTGGGCCGCACATAAAATAA
>BHEV01079477.1:0-23731 GCA_004319985.1 Emydocephalus ijimae
GCGGTTATGGGTAGATCGGGCAGAGTCTCTATGCTGAGGGTGGTCGTTGTGGGTGCTGGGTCGGTGTCTAGGTCGGGTAACGGTGGGCGGCTCAGGGTGTCTGCGTGGGTGATCGTCTTACCGGGTCGGTGTGTGAGCCGGTAGCTGTAGGCGGCAAGGAATTTGGACCACCTTGTCATTCTGGGAGATAGAATGTTCGGGGTGGCCCTGTTCCCTGCCAGGATTCCCAGCAGTGGTTTGTGGTCTGTGAAAATGGTGAACGTGCAGCCACAGAGGTACTCGTGAAACCTCTTCACTGCTGCGACGATAGCCAGGGCCTCCTTGTCCGGCTGGCTATAGTTCCTCTCTGGTTTGGTGAGTGTCCTTGAAAAGAAAGCGATGGGTGCTTCTTTTCCATCCGGGAGCATGTGGCTGAGGACGGCGCCGATGCCGAAGGGTGAGGCGTCACATGTGATGGCAAGTGGTAGGGTCTCATTGTATTAGATGAGGACGGCATCCGAGGTGAGCAGGTCCTTGGTTTTCCTGAACGCGGCTTCCTCACGTTTCCCCCACATCCATGTGGCCGCCTTGTCCAGAAGCCTATGCAAAGGCTCCGCCGTGGTCACCTTTTGGGGCAGGAACACATTGTAAAAATTAAGCAGTCCCAGAAATGCCTGCAGTTCAGTTTTATTCCTGGGTGTGGGGACCTCCTTAATGGCTCTGATTTTGTTTGCGGTTGGGTGGATGCCGTGTCAGTCTAGGAGGTATCCTAGGAACTCGACCCGCTCTGTGTAGAGCTGGCATTTCTCTTTCTTCACTTTTAGCCCGGCTTCCTTGAATTTTGTTAGTACCTCCCTTAGACGACCCTCCATTTCTGGCTGGTTGGCTGCCGACACCAGCACGTCATCGAAGTAGGGCACCACCCCCTTAATTCCCGGCGCCACGCTGATTCCAAACTGGAGTCGGTTACAGTGAAACGCTCCCCGGTGGGTGACTATGGTTTGTGCCTCGGCGGTTTCTGCGTCGACCAGCAGCTGTTGGTAGGCTTGCGCCAGGTCGAGCTTCGCAAAAACCTTGCCTCCCCCCAGTGAGTGTAGGAGGTGCTGCACTACTGGGACGGGGTAGGCGCTTTGTTGTAAGGCGCAATTTAGGGTGGCCTTATAGTCCCTGCAGATTCTTACCGACCCATCGGGCTTGACTGGGGTGACTATTGGGGTCTCCCACCAGGCGTGGTCGATTGGTTGTAGGACCCCTTGTTTGACGAGCTTGTCAATTTGCTCGTCTATTTTTGGCCGGAGTGCAAAAGGTACCCGCCTTGGTTTTAGGCGTGTCGGGGGAATGCTGGGATCTAGGCTGAAGGAGATGGGGGGCCCTCAGTACTTGCCTAGAGTGCCGTCGAACACTTCCTGGAAGTCCTGCACTAGTTGCTATTCCCAATCGGCCTCTGCGATGTGGTTTATCCCCATAACCTCGATGCTGAGCGGTGCAAACTATTGTAGTCCAAAAAGGCTGGGTCGGTCTCGGCCCACGATCGTCAGGGGAAGCTTTGCTGTGCGGCCCTTGAATGTTACCTTGAATTGTCCAGTTCTGACTACTGGGATGCGGTTTCCCTGGTAGTCCTTGATTATTAATTTCTGGTTTTCCAGTCCCTTCTTGTGGATGGCTCGCCTTCAATGCCTACCTCCACATGGACTTTTTGGGCGTCGGTGGTTGATGCATGGCCGATGATGACCGTCTGGTGGGTTTCCTCTTTCTGCTGGGTTTCGCCACCTTGTCGGTTCCATCCGTCCCGGTCCCATCAGCTTTCGGCTAGGTGATCTCTGGCCCTGGGGGGTGTACCGTCACATCTCCGGTCACTGTGGTCCCGCCGTCTGGGGCTGTAGGCCTTCCTCAAATGGCAGACTTGGGCGATGTGACCCTTTTTGTCACAGTGCCGGCAGACTGCATCGAAGAAATGGCACTCTGATTGAGGGTGGTTGCCCCCGCACCCGGCACATGCGGTCCCCGACTTACGATTCTGCAAATCGCGCCGGTCCTGTCCCGTCTGGAGCCGGTGGATTTCCTCCTCCTCGTCCGTGGTGTCAGAGGTGGAGTGGAAGTCACCATGATGGGTGGTGGTCTCGCGGCGGCTTGCTTCCGGGTGGGCCTCGGTTGCCCGTCCTGGGTCACGGTGCGCTCTCCGGTATCTGGTCTCCGCATATGGTTCGCTGATTTCTGGGTTGCCTCAGCTGCGGTGGCTTCAGCAATGGCGTCAGTGAGGGCAATGTTGCCTTTGGCCATCAGTCGGCTTTGCAGGACTGGGTCTCAGAGTCCAAGCACGACCCGGTCCCGTAAGGCCTCATCCATGTCCGAGAACCCACACATGCCCCCTTGGCTCTGTAGCTCAGCCACAAAATTGCTGATGCTCTCGCCCGATCTCTGGTCCCGCCGGTAGAAATCGTGCCGCCTGATGAGGGTGGGCACGGCGGGGGCATAGTGGTTTCGGAGCAATGGCTCGAGGTCGGCCCAGTCCATCTCCTTGACGTCCGTGGGTTTCGCTAGAGCTTTTGCCATCTTGAACACTGCGGGCCCGCAGTGTGTCAGGAAAACGGCTCTTTTCTTCAGCCCGGCGGCATCCTTCATATTGCTACATTCGAGGAACATGAGGAATCTGTCTGTGTATGATTCCCAGTCCTCAGTAGCGGGATTAAAGGGCGCGGGCGGTGCAATGCTGGCCATCTCGTCGGTCTCGCTTCCTCTGGACACGTGTTCGATGGGGATTAGCCTCGGGATCCCACCTTTGTTGCCAGTGTTGTGTCCATTGCGGCAAGGAGACCCGGAGTCAGTGACTTGGTTCAGCTCTTTATTTGTCCCCAGAACCACTCTCTCTCCGAGGGGAAAACAGCGGCTTTTTATTCCCAAACCGTGGCGGCCGCAACCAATGGCGCCGCTTTGAATCTCCCATGATCAGTTTCCACCAATCGCGGAAGATCCGCAGCGGGCCAATCGGAGCGGCTCGCACGGCCAATCGGATCACTGTGTGCTTTGACCAATCACAGCGTGGTGTTACAAGAATGTAAATGACTGTACAGAACACTAATTATAAAAGCAGAAATGCTCCCAAGATAGCAGATTTAATGGAAAGCAATTTGAAAGCAATGGTGCCCCTTGGATTCAGAGATTGACATATTTTTTAAAATGTTCATCCCAAATTGTATAGCTAAAAGTCTATAGAGATTCTCAGTCATCCAGGTCATAGTTGTCCCAAAGTTGCTTTTTCAGCAGGCAAGTGGACTTTCTTGTTTTTTGTTTCTTTGAAGGCATTTCACTGCTCATCCAAGAAGCTTCTTCAGCTCTGACAGGATAGTTGGGGAATGGAAGGATTTCATCCTTCCATTCCCCACTATCTTTCCCTTCCCCATTATCCTTTCAGAGATGAAGAAGCTTCTTGAATGAGAAGCAAAATGCCTTCAAAGAAAAGAAAAAACAAGAAAATTCAGTTGCCTGCTGAAAAAGAACGGGACAGATATATGAATTGTTGCTCTCTGGTCTTTTCTTACTTGTTTGTGGCTTTGGTTGCTGCATTTTTATTAAAATTACAAGAGGAAATGTCCTCATAACATTTTGTGAGATGACATCCCTACAGAACAGAACAACAAATAACAAAAGGACAAACTTTGTTTTGATTGGAATACATGATAAGTCCACATACTTTCCATTTCCTAGGCACTTTTTCTCACTGGGAAAATAACATGTAAGGTCATCATTGTTCATTCTCTTAAAGGGACAGATATAGATGCACCTGAATAGGATTTAACATGAGACTCCAAAAGCAATTTGATGGTTTGAAGGAAAGAAAAAACAAATAATACCAAAAATAACATTGTATTAAAAAGAGGAAAATGTGATAGCTGTGATCACAGTTATAAAATTCATAAGTGTGAGCTTTTCAATATTTGAGATCGCACTTATTTTTCATCTTATTCTCAGTTTCTTGGTCTTCGCTCACATTGGTCACATTCTATCACAATTTCATGGAATCATACATGAACCAAACCTTTATATACGTAATAAGGTACAGAAAGACTTTATCGCATAGATGTTGCCAGGTATGTTCTATGACATTAAACAGAGACTATCCATAAAGTTCTACCCATAGGAAGCAGTTGAAAAAGAGGGAGAAGGCAGAGAAAATTTGTACTGGAGTCTTGCAAAGTCAGAAGACTTGTTTTCCAATAATGATTGCAGTTCCCAGAGAGACTTCCAAGTGAAACGTTTTTGTTGCTATCACTATATTTAGTCACTGATTTTTATAGTGATGAGGTGTCATCTTCTATCTGGAACTTTCTTATTTCTTGTCAGGGAAAAGGAAAATCTGAAGTGTAAATACTGATCTCTGTGTGTTGGTTTTCTGCATGTTGAGGTTTTTGCTTTCCTTAATGTATACTGGACAGATCAGGACAGCGAGAGAATTCTCTTTAACATCTTACATATGAATTTAGCATGGCTGTTAAATTCAACCCTCAACCTGTGTTCATGTGCTTGATGAAGGCTACTACTTCTCCCTCTTCAGAAACAATGCCCTATTTTTATCTACATCTTCATTCCATGGATAGTTAATGTGGCATCCATGGCAACCTGGTATTCATCTTTTCCTCTATTCCCTTGGAGATAGAGATGCTTTTGCTGCTTCTGCCAGGGTCAGGGTTCATGGATAGAGGCTCAGGAGCTATTGGGCTTGATTCTGCTTTATATCAGTGATGGCTAACCCTTTTGTCATCTCATGCTGAAAGTGCAAAAGCGTGTGCAAATGCCTCCACCCATAATGCAAAGCGCCCGAGACCCTCCTGACCCCCGTGCATATGCACATGACCCCCTGCACATGCACTGCGCCCCTCTGTGCATGCATGCACGATCCCTGACACGCGCATGCATGGCAGATACCTGGCAATCAGCTGGCTGGCAGGGGGCGTGCGTACATGCGCATTGGATCAGTTCTGTGCGATGGCTCGCGTGCCGGCAGAAATGGCTCTGTGTGCCACTTCTGGCATGCATGCCATAGGTTCACCATCATGGGCCTATACAGTCCCTGTTCTTTCATCCTCTTTCTCTCATAAAGATCAACATGACTTCTGTGTGAAATGTGTTGACCTTGGGCATTGTGAACACAGAAGGCGATTATCATCAGAATAATGGTTAGTCTCATTCTATTATTTGGTTCATATTTGATGCTAAACCATAATGGGGGTTTGTTTATTGCTCAGCATGTTATTTTTATTCAACAAATGATATGTACCATTCTTTAGCTATCTGATGTGTAAAGCAGTGGTGGGATTCAAATTTTTTTACTACCGGTTCTGTGGGCGTGGCTAGGTGGGCATGGCAGGGGAAGGATACTGTAAAATCTCCACTCAGAGCTGGTGTTTGCTGGTTCGCTGAACTACTCAAAATTCCTGCTACCGGTTCTCCAGAACTGGTCAGAACCATCTAAATAGCACCTCTGATGTGAAGCCAGTCCGCGTTGCTTACATGGAGTACAGTAGCTTTTCAATGTTTCAGCGAAGTGTTTTTTCTTAGCAGAGGTATCCACATCTATACAAGTGGAAGAGTTGGCATTGCATTGGTACGATACAGGTAGACCTCGTTTAGCAATTTCCTCATTTAGTGATCATTTGCATTTATGACAGTGGTGAAAAAGTAACTTTGCAGCCAGTCCCCACCTCCATGGCTGTTACAGGTCTATAAAGCAAAGCAAAGCTGAAGTAAAGTCATAAGGACAGCTGTGGTGTCACTTAAGGACCACTTTGCTTAACGACTAAATTGCTGGTCCCAATTATGATTGCTAAACAAAAACTACCTATGCCACTTTCTTCTTTTGTACCTCCACCTGCCTTTGTGGATGACTCAGTTTCTTAGTCAACCAAGACTGGGATTTATTTTTTTTTTGTACAAACCTGGGAACTTTCTTCATCTAAGCTCTAGGCCTTGAATGACTGCACATTCTAATTAAAAATGTGACTTACACCCGTGGAATACCAGCAGGAAATATTAGCTATATTAAAAAATAATACATTATGGGAGTATAGATTAAGCTGGATACAGAATTGGACTAACACTATATAGAATTTGACTAACACTAAAAGTGCATTGATGATGTTACCTATGTTGGCTAATGAAATATCTGCAAGAAAACAGTCAAGCTCAGAGAACATAAAAAAACCCTTACCACAACACCTGACTTAGTCAAAGTGTAGCCTTCCATGATGCTCCAGGTAGGGTTGTCCACTATGATTTGCGTGTCAAGTCTGAATTTGGCTAGGTAGTGGAATCATATGAATTCAGTTTGACGCCCTTGAGAGCTGGAAGGGGGGAGAGCTGAGGTGGATGGAGCTCCAGCCAAAACAACATAGCTGCCTTCCAATGGCTGCTCAGCCAGAGGAAGGAGGAGGAAAGGAAACCGTTTCACATCCTGGTTGGATAATGTGACGTATTGTTTTGGAAAATTGAGAAAAGTCTAGTTAAAGTGGAAAGCCAGGAAACTTTCAGGACTGGCTTTACATCAGTTAGTGCCAAGATGGTGTGTCCAAATAAACTTATTCTTTGAGGAGTTGATTTCATTTTATAATGGTTGCATTACTTGGAACCTGACAATGTGGAACTGGGGCAAAGGCAAAGCACAAGACTCCACTTTCTATGCATATTATTGGCTCTTCTTCAATGTAGCATCATTCTAGATCAGGGGTCCCCAACCCCGGGCCATGGCCCACTACTAGGTTGCAGCCTAACCCTGAGTGCAAACGCCTGTCACTCGCGTGAGTGGAGCTTTGCATGGGAGTGAAAGCACCTTCCACTCATTCAATTAACTCTGTTTGTATGAGTGTAGGGTGCTGTTGTGGTTTGCCGGTGCAGACGGCAGCGGAATCGGACAGGAAGAATTCCGGGAAGAATGGGGACCTGTCAGGGAGTCTGGAGAAGACTCAGATGAGGGTCCTGTGTCCGATGCAAAGATAAGGCCAGGACCATCTGGGAGTGGGGTGCTGCCTTCGGAGCCTTCGGAGTCTGGCAACAGCGAGGCAGAGGACCCAGGGGAGCCTGTTCCCAGTGCACGTGTGCACAGAGCTGCTAGAAGGCAAGAGCAGCTGAAACAAAAGGAGGGACTTGGGAGTAAGGCTGGGAGGTGATTGCTCCTCCCACAAGGAATAAAAGTCAGGCCAAGATGATGTACCTTTGCAGGAAGCAAAGTAGTTCGATCAGTTCCAAGTCATCCTTGAAGCTCTTTATACTTCAGTTGTTTTTTCTCGTACTTCAGTTGGTTTCTTTTCTAGTTAATTTGATACTTCTGTTTTGGCAGCACTTCACAGAACTGAAAAGTGTGTGCTTATCTTGGAGTACTATTTGAGCTTAATTCTGGCTGGGAATGAAAACAATTCCCAGCATTGCAATAAAACAGATTTTGTTTTTAAAACAAGTTTATGAATAATTACAGTTTACAAAGCCTGGCTCAGAACAAGCACAGACACACACCTCTTACACCAAAGGAACGGTGTACATTCGCCTACCACTCACATGCCCCTCCCTACACTGGGCGTGGTCACCAAGGTGGAAAGGTTAGGGACCGCTGTTCTGCTGGAACCCTGAGCAGACATCATGGAAGAATCAAGGTCCTTTTAGGTCAGAGGTCTTCAAACTTGACAGCTTTAAGACTTGTGGACTTCAACTCCCAGAATTCCTTCTCCAGTCAGGTTAGCTCAGGAATTCTGGGAGTTGAAGTCCACAAGTCTTAAACTTGCCAAGTTTGAAGACCCTTGATTTAGGTGAACTAAAGTACACACACATCCAAAATGAAATTGTTGGACTTAGGATGTGAAGTTTCACAAGATCTTGTGCATTCCTACAGATCTTTGTGCTGATGGTTGGAGGAAAGACAGTTCCTCACAAGACAGTTAATAGTGGAGTATTAAATTTAACAATAAGAAATCACCCAACGTGTAGGACGTGAGCCTGCAAGTGCAATGTGAATTAGCAGATTAGAAATGAAGTCTGTAATGCATGGTTTGTCAATTTACAAAGTAAATTAATGGCTTTCCTGTGACTTTTGGTCTGATCTAAATTTAAGCAATTTTACTGCCAACAAAATGTTGAGAGATGCATGTGAGGCTATCACTTTGGGTGACCAATTCCTGGTGCGAGAATGCCGACCTTAGATGATATTCTAGAACACATTGGAGAGTTTGACTTGTATCAGAAAAGAGCTTTTTTTGTTCTGTGTTTGCTCTCTGCTGCCTTCACACCCATCTATGTTGGAATTGTTTTCTTAGGTTTTACTCCTGAGCATCGTTGCCAGACAGCTGGGCTTCCTGAATTCACAGCCAAATGTGGCTGGAGCCTTGAAGAGGAGCTGAATCATACCTTTCCAAAGAAAGAAACTCATGGAGATGCTTTCATTAGTCAGTGCCAGAGATACAATGTGGATTGGAATGTATCTGAGTTCAACTGCACAAATCCAATTAATTTTTTCACTGCTGACAGCAATATCAGCCACATTCCTATTGTTGCATGCCAAGATGGTTGGCTTTATGATTTCCATGGATCATCCATTGTGACTGAGGTAAGATCCCTGCAATAATCATACATTGCTTGCTACAGTAGGTGATAAAGCTAATGTAAAGAACTAACCTTCGCTAAGCCATTTTGGCCAGTGCCAAAAGGACACCAAAGGCTCTTCTCTTCTCCAGATGTTATTGCTTCTTGAAGCTAAACAGATGAAAGAGCTGACAAGCTCTCCCTCAAGGTAGATCTACTAATTATTTCCATATTATTTTTTAGACATCAAGCAAAATATGTACTGTTCATCTGAGTTCAAGGTTAACAATCACCTTAGAAAAGGTGGTAAAACCAGGCACATGATGACCCCCTTAACTTACAATCATAATTACTGGATCGATTACAGATGTAAATCAAGGACTACCTGTAATTAATAAAACATATTGTGATTGGCCTATAGGGTTCACTTTTGGTGCAGCCTGTATAAATGTTCTAAAGAAATATTTTTTAAAAGCCCTCGGATATTCAATGGGAAATAGAGGTGTTTAAATCTATTCAGAGAGGACAAATATCAGAGACAATAATATTTGCCTTGAAAGAATTGGAATTAAATTATGAAGATTCAGATTTTGTCATGTTTAGAGGAGACTCACTGATCATAACAGGACAACTTAGACATGCTGATGTAGCTTAATTTATGAGATTTGTGTCTTAATTTTAATGTCTATATGTTATAGTTAATAGAATAGAATACCTTTATTGTCATTGCATTCCACGAATACAATGAAATTGGAAAGCTACTCCAGAATAGTGCCCCAAACACCACATCACAGTCACACTACAGAGTTTTAATAATAATAATAATAATAATAGGACTAAATCACAAATGCACTGTTTGATTCAAGACAATTACTGCCTTGGAAAAGAAACTGTTTCTCAGTCTATTAGTCCTCATTTTAAGACACCTATAGCGTCTCCCTGATGGTAACAGATCTAAATATGAATGACCAGGATGAGAACGGTCTGTGGAGATTTTTAGTGCTCTAGAGAGGAGAAAGAGAGAGAGATAATCTCTCTGAATGCTATGAACATTATGTACAGCCAAAAAGGTGGAAGAAAAGGAAAGATATTTTTGCTGTTATATCTTACATTTAAAGAGAATGTTACTTTTGTGTAAAACATGTGAAACATTTTGATGTACTTTCTTTAACCAGCATGCTTCATCTTTTCAGTTTAACCTGGTGTGCAAAGACGCCTGGAAACTGGATCTATTTCAGTCATGTGTGAATGTGGGCTTTTTTCTTGGTTGCATAAGCATTGGCTACCTGGCAGACAAGTGAGTAAGATTTTCCATGTTGAATTGTAGTGTTTCCTGTTTCTCTGTTGCAAAGAATAGGGGAAGCTGCAGAGACATTCTTTTTAGAACAAAACTGCCTTTTGTTGGAAAATTAACACTTGGAACAGAATACTGTATTATGTATTCAGCAGGTGAGAATATTTGTTCTCGCAGTTGGCCCTTAGCTGCCCTTTCATTAGGTCCAATGAGATTCTATGCAATCTAAGATTACTTTGTTAAAGGAAAATCTGTCCAGCCAACAGAAAAAAAAGTGGTGTGAAGTATTGTTTCCTGTGGCATTTTCCCCTGGTTTATGACCAATTAGATTTTAGTTTAGCTAATAAATTTTACTTAGCCAGTTTGGTGTGGTAGATAAGACATCAAGCTAGAAACCGGGAGAGTGTTTGTTCTCATCCTTAGGCCCAAAGCCAAGGGTGACCTTGGGCCAGTCCCTCTCTTTCAGCCCTAGGAAGAAGCAATGGCTAATTGCTTCTGAAAATCTTGCCAAGAAAACAGCAGAGACTTGTCCATCTGGTTACTAGGAGTCAACAGTGACTTGAAGGCAAAAAAAGAGAGAGAAAGATTTTATTTGCATGCTATTAAACTATTAATCTCCAAGGGCAACTGTAGATTAGCAACAATAGCATAACAATCATACAGTAATAAATGTAAATGTTCAAGGAAAACAATAAAAATATCAAATTACAATAAATGAAGTAATTCAATCCAATTGAGCAAATTTTTAAACATTTTGGAGCTAGACAGCCTGTGCAGACTTATGAACAGATATTTTTAGAAGACCTGGAGAAGAGACATGAGAATGCCACCAGCAGTAACATACTGCACTGAACTGCCTCAAGGCTGAACATAGATGGCCTTTGTTCTCTCAGTCTTTTCACCATGATAGCACTCCGGAGCAAGAGGACTGCTCTAAATTAATGAATGAGTTTTTTTATTGTCTAGAGTTTCATTGGCAAATAATTCCATGTCTTCAAGAACATTAATATTGTTCATCTCTTTTCTGTTTTTCAAATACATAACAATGACTGTAATATCTTTTCTCTCTAGGTTTGGCCGAAAACGGTGCTTACTAATTACCATCCTAATAAATTCTATCTCAGGCGTTCTTGTGGCTGTTGTCCCTAGTTACACATGGGTAATGGTTTTTCGCTTAATACAAGGATTGGTCAGCAAAGGAGGATGGTTAACAGGATATATCTTGAGTAAGAGTGTTGATAGTTTAAATATTTGGTTGATACTGCGCTATTGTACATTAATCATGCTCCTGACCCTACTCTTATAAATTGATTAATTCAAATAAAATAATTACTATTTCCATCTAACACAATGGGTAACCTTTCATTTATTGAATTAAAAGTTGCCGTATAGGTTTTTTAATTATTTCAGAATGTAGTAGTAACTTTTGCTGATATGGAAAGCTGCTAATTCATTGTTCATAGAAGATGCTTTGTACAATTAATAAAGAATATGTGAGACATAGGAATATGTGCAGGGAGAAGTCAAAACAAGGTGTTGGCCACAACTGTGCAATCTGAGCCTTACCCTTCCCTAAAGTGTGTCATGATATGCATGGCACTCAGGCCATATAATTGTGGCTAACATCTTGAATGGTTTGATTCTCTTGTAGACAGCTTTGGTGGGATGGTGTGCCGTGCACATTTTATCTTGGGTAGGTTCATAAAATTCCAGGAATACACTGAATATTTTTGATGGTGTCATAGAAAGATGTCCTTCACCACTTTATAAAAACTGAATTTTGAATGATGAACTCACACATTAAAAAATAGAAACTTTCCTAATTGAGCACTACACGTAGAAGACTAAAACTGAGCTCTGTTCCATCGACGACGACAATGATCATGATGATGATACAGTACTACGTTTAATTTTTTCTGCCCTTTCAAAGTTGCAGAGTTTGTTGGTCTGAACTATAGAAGAACAGTTGGTATTGTTTATCAAGTGGCCTTCAGTGTTGGACTCCTTATACTTGCTGCTGTTGCTTATGTAATTCCACACTGGAGATGGCTTCAACTTGCTGTCACATTGCCAAATTTCTTCTTTTTGCTCTATTATTGGTAAGTAAGGCTGCCCTTCTAATTAAAACAGAAAAAAAAAACCAAGAATGCAGATAAATTATTGTAACCAAGAAGAACTTTTGCAGGCAGGGTGTTCTTAAATCGGGACCCAATTAGATACTTTTATTTTTCCAGGGAAAAATGCACTTGTTGCCAGCTTTGCTTTGACAATATCACCCAAATTTAACATTCCATGATGTTAATCTAGGGAGGTGTGGAATACTTTGGATTCAGAACGTAAAGGGCAATGAATGTACTAATTGTCTTTAAAACAGCTGTGTTTTTTCTTGCAGTCATTTGATAGCTACTGAAGGCAGCTATGACAGCTATGTGGTGCTTTAGGGTGACAGATAAGTGCTGTGTTCACGGTTCTGTGCACTCCAAAGTATTTTTTGTCAATTATTTCCAAGTTAGTATACTTTAATTATGAAAAGTCATTGAAGATTGGCAATATTAATCCATGCAAAGGTCTTAGAAAAGAACTGTCATGTTGTAAGAGTTGAGTTTGAGCTGGCTTTTCATTTGTGGAAGTTTCATGTCCCACCTAGATAACACCTTCAGTGCTATGATGTTGAGGAAGTGAGATTTGCTGCTTATTGTGGAAACTGCTTATATGGGAGTGGATAGTCTATGCTGCTGCATTTTACTGCTTTCTATATGATTGCCAAGCCATTTTTGTTATACTGATGTGGTGCCACCTATTGTAGTGTCTTCTCATGTAACTATTAAACAACACCCAGATGAGCAGCAGATAATACTGTGTGAACATTACAAGAACCAAATAATATGTTAATCACTTGGTAAACAGCATAGCTCACCCAATCCAGAGGTGGTATTCAGCAGGTTCTGACCATTTCTGGAGAACCGGTAGCTGACATTTTGAGTACTTTGGAGAACCGGCAAATACCAGCTCTGACTGGAGATTTTACAGTATCCTTCCCCTGCCATGCCCACCAAACCATGCCCACAGAACCAGTAGTAAAACAAATTGAATCCCATCACTGACCCAATCAAATACAACCCCAGTAGGACAGACCACTATGTATTCCCCAGCTAGCCAACAAACCTCATATCTCCCAAAGAGATATGTCAAGCTCCAAGAACCAAGAAGGACATGTAATGGTCCTTTTAAGCTGATGTCTTTATTGTTCCACACCTACAGATAGAATCTTACCAAACTAAAGCAAACTACTCCCTATAAGAAGCATATACTTTGAAACTATTAGGGAGGGATGTCTTCACTCTCTTTCTCTCACATGAAGTGACTGAACTGAGTTGCTGATTATTCCTCTGAAATGCATTTCCTCCATGACAGAGATGACTTTGGTTAGTCAAATCCAGACAATTCCTGACACTCCAACATGAAATAACATACATATAGTCCTTGACTTATGACCATAACGGGGGCCAGAACTTCCATTGTTAAATGAGATGGTTGTTACATGAATCATGGCCACTTTTACCATCATTTTTTTGTTATGGTTTGTAAGCAAATTGCCATAGTTGTTAAGTGATGCTCTTGTTGTCAAATAAACTCAACTTCCTCTATTGACTTTGTTTGTTGGAAGCCAGCTGGGAAGGACACAAATAGTGATCATGTGACCTCAGGACACTGCAACCATTGTAAATGCATGTTGATTGCCAAGGGTTCAAATTCTGATCACATAACCATGGGGACTCCCTGAGAGTTTTTTCATCGCTTTGAACAGAGTTTAAACAGATAGTTATAAGTCGAGGACTACCTGTGTATTATCTATCACCACAAGATTCATCATGTTGCAAATAGGGAATCTGGACCAGATAGTTCCAAAGGGAACCTCTGCAAAAGGGAACTTGGACCAGATACTGCACACTTGCTACAGAGAAGCTAAATCTTGTTTCCAAAGTAATGTTTCAGCCAAGACCTATGTCATCCTGATTTTGTGTTACCATCAATATTATACAAATATTGTACACTGCTTTACAGGTGTCTTCCAGAATCCCCAAGATGGTTGATATCCCAGCAGGAAAATGACAAAGCCCTGAAAATTATTAAACGTATTGCCAAGGGAAACCAAAAGAAGCTGCCACCATCCATGGAGGTAATCAGAACTATCTCCTTGCAAAGCTATCCCATGAGTGGTGTGCTGTGCAGATACTATTCCGACCAATGGATTTAGCATCTCAATTGGTAAGCCAGGAGGATTCTGGATAGAACTTGTAATTTTTGAAGTACTTTTTGCAGACATATTGCCTTGGTTCACCCTAGTGTGGCTTGTGAGTAGCTATTGCTGTATATTATTTGGAGCTTCTTGAATGAAGAATGCAGTACAAATATAATAGCAGATAAATAAGAAGCTGAACATGTTAGGAACTCTAAAGCAAAACTTATCCCAACAGAAATGCATCCAGGTGGACATCATCATGAACAGCATGGAAAGAGAAAACAAAACAAAACAAAACCAACAACCTTGGTTAAGTAAGGAAATGACTGTAGAAGGAGGTTGGTGGAAGATTATTTTCTTCCCTAGGTTTATAAGAGATTTCACTCCTACTCAGATCAGTACAAATCCATTCATGAGGTCCAACAGCTTTTGGGAAATGCATTTTTTTTTTTACAGATTGGACTGTTGTGGTGAGGAGACGATGAGAAAGTCACCTCATTTATTGGAACTTTGACTTTACTCCAATTGCTGTCAGTCAGGAAATGAATATGAAGAACAGTCACACATTTGCCTTAAAAATAGGACAGATTCCCTTTCTTTATAGTTGACTACTGTGTTTTCTGTTGTGGCTCTGATTCCCAAGCCTGTGCTGTCAGAGGAAGAGGACTTGGAAGATGAGGAGGAGGAACTGGGAATGCCTTCCTCCCCAGGACCTTCCTCTCTGGCAATGCCTTCCTCCCTCATAATACCTCAGGTTTCATCAGACAACCGAGAGGAACAGCCTGAGATTAATCAGGAGGAAGGCATATCAGAGCAGCCCCTGACAGGGAGTCAAGAGGAAGAATGTTGGCTTGATCCTAGGCAGCATCGTAGGGAGAAACATGAGCAGCAACATAGGAGGCGTGGGAGGGTCAGAGAGTGAGCTGAGTCATTGAGCCACACCCCACAGGGGATAACAGTAGATGTGTTGTGGGCTGGAACTTTGTATGGGACAAAGTTTGATCTTACTTTTCTTTGTGAATGATTTTTGTGGTCTGCCTTGTAATTTTCTGTAAGTAGCTTTTTACTTGTTATCAGTTCGGACTTGGCAGGCAGAGCATGTTGGAATGCCAAGGAGTTATCAGTTCCAAAGAATTAACTCTGTGAAGTCCAAGCCAGTTTGCCTGCCTATGTTTGTGTGAGTTTGTTCTCTTTTATCTTTTAAGAAGAAAGGTGAGACAGAACAGTTTTCCATGTATTTTTTTACTTTAAAAAATTGAGAAGCTAAGTCCTCCCATCAGAATCCCTGATACTATGATTTCAACTACCCCCAACACTAAAAAAATGATCTTTTTTTTTTTTGCTCCTAGAAACTTCAGCCGGAGGAAGAAATAAACGATAAGCCTAACCCTTCCTTTACAGACCTGGTGAGAACACCACAGATAAGGAAACATACATTAATCTTAATGTACACTTGGTAAGAAAAGTTCAGTTTTAAAAACTAGCCCAAAGACATCTCTGTGTAACTGGCCAGCTCAGGGGAAGGCTGCAGAAATAGTTAAGAACGGCAATAGGAGACTGGAAGAGATAGCATTGAAATCGAGGATAGAATCAATCAGCAATGTCAGTGGTTTTCTTTTTAAATTAAGCAATCTATTTTCTCTCACATCCACAATATTTGAGAGGAATAATTGCACTTAGAGGAGCTCTTTAGTTACTTGACTGGATTTACACATTGTGGTAAGCCATTGTTTGGTTAGCTACAATTCAGTGATTCATCTCAGTTAGCAAATTTAACATTTTAGGCCAGGGATGTCCAACCTTAGCAACTTTAAGACTTGTGAACTTCAACTCCCAGAATTCCCTAGCTAGCCAGCCAGCCAGCTACTCTCAATGTTGGCAGTTGAAGTTCAAAAGTCTTAAAGTTGCCAAGATTGGATACCCCTGTTTTAGGTCACAAAATGTGCTTTACAAATCACAGTGCTTAGATTCACCAAATAATATGCTAAGCCAAAACAAAACAAACCACATTATGGCTAAAGAGGTGTGAAGCAAACCTGCTTTTATAATGCAATGTGTCCTGGCATTAATGTTGAAAGGTAGCTGAGGTACACTTTATATGCATTGATTCTCAAGCTCTTTGGCATTAAACTATACTCAGGTTTAATTTCAAACTGTCTTCCAGCTTTAGAAAATGGTGTGAGGCAATACAGTACAGAACTTTCTGGGTGAATTAAAAAAAAACACAACCCTGGCTTCATCTAGCTTCCACTTCTTTGCCTAGGTTGGCTAGTGCTGCAGTATATCAGGGCCTCATCATGCATCTTGGAATTGGTGGAGGCAACATTTACCTGGACTTTTTTTATTCTGCCCTTGTGGAATTCCCTGCTGCCATCATACTCATAGTGACAGTTGACCGCATAGGCCGCCGTTATCCCTGGGCTGTGGCAAATTTTATGACAGGAATCGCCTGTCTCATTACTGCCTTAGTTCCTGAAGGTGAATGTTGTAATGATATATTGTGTGGGACTCTTTTCTCTCTAATTTAGGGGTCAACAACAGTGACCTTCCAATTGGGTTGAGTTCTGACACCCTTGAGTCCCAGCCAGCATGGTTAGTGGTGAGAAATGACAGGAAAAACAGTCCAAAGACACCTGGATGCTATTCTCTGCAACTTTTTTTTCTGCCAAAATATAATGCATAGAGCTTGTAACATTCCTCTCTCTCACATGGACAAGGGCAAATAAAATTTGGAGATAATTCTGCAAATAAAGTGGTCCAATCAGGAAAGAGTTAAGCAGACTGTTCTTTGTCCATCCTTCCTTCATCCCAGCTGCTTCATAAGTGAAATCCATCCTTTTGTCTTGTACACATACAAAATTGTCCCCTTCCTCCCCACATGGGCTTTGCACAATGGGTATTGGGTAACCTTGACTCTTGAAGACACAGACATATCTATAAGTGCTGTGCATGCTCTGGATTCTTCAATTTCTTTAATAAATTTATAGGCTGCCACATTTCATATAAATGAGAGTTAAAACAGAATAAAAACTGAGTGTCAGAATTAGGCGATTGTCCGAATTAAATCATGAGCCTCGAGACAAACTTCAAAAAACTTCAAAGATTTTATTAGGAGTGACATACTGGCATGATCTGTATGAAGCCGACTCTGAAATATGTAATTGACCTATGACCCTGTTTCCCTCAACTCCTCTGGGTGTATCATAATTCAGGTTCTCCAATGGAACATTTTCATGGGCTAGGAGTCATTAATCATGCTTTCCAACAGAGGATTTTCCTGCCTAGAATATCTGGTTGCCTCAGTTACAATCTCAGTGATATAAGCTTGGAATGTTCATTTGCTGTACGCTCCTTAAGGAGGTTTCCCCTCCCTCGTCTCTTTCGTATGGCAACTTGGAAACTGGCATAGGAATGTTTTACAAGTTGACATTGGGGAGAAAAACAACCAGAGTTTTTTTTAAAAAACTAAAATGGGAGCTGAGAAGAGTCACAAACGTTCAAACAAGCCATGACATAAGCTCACCCATGCTACCAGACCCCCCAGGATTGATGATAAAACCAGATTTTTACTGCTCTGTGTGAAAGACTCATCTAATTTCAGCATGGGTCTTTATATTCTCAAGGGCTGGCATTACAGCAGAAAAGATCTTCTTCTTCCTGGGTCCTGAGAGACAACAGACACAGAGATCTGGCCATCTGGCAGATCTCATAGACAAGTAGACACCACTGAGTACATAAAGTACTACTATATGCTTTTTTTATTTTAAGTATTTGTATAATATATAAATATTCATTATGTAAGCATTTATTTAAAGAAATATGAAGAAAACAGCAGCTGTTTGTGTCATTAGATTCTAGAACTCACCAAATCTCTTTTATATAAATATATATATATATTTATATATATATATTTATATGAAATACAAGGCAACTTATTTCTATGCAATTTGGAAGTTTTGTGCCTATATGTTATCCCTTAATCCTTTATTCCCTGATGCATATCATGCTATTTGAATAGTTATCACTATAATAAACTATAATATATAATATAATAAATAATAAACTAGTCGAATAAAATTAAAGCCCCAAAGACGTTAAAAGGCAACATTCAGCTGAGAATATCTTCAATATTTTTTTCAGATCTCTATTGGCTAAAAATGACTGCAGCTTGCTTTGGCAGGCTGGGTATTACAATGTGCTATGAAATGGTTTGCTTAGTCAATGCAGAGCTCTACCCAACCTTCCTCAGGTGAGTGAATCCTCTTCCGGTATCCTGGGTTGGGATGACCTTTGTTGGACCTTTCTGGGTTGGGCTGAACTAAAGGGGAATTTCCTGACAGTTAGAACAATTAATCTGTGGAACAACTTACCTTCAGAAATTGAGAGTTTTTCAAGAAGAGACTGAACAGCTATTTGTCTAGAACGGTACAGGGTTTCCTGCTTGAGCAAGGAATTGGACTAGAACAGGGGTGTCAAACTCGATTTCATTGAGGGCTGCATCAGAGTTGTGTTTGACCTTGGGGGACCGGGGTGGGCATAGCCAGCTCAATGTCACTCATCGAGGCTCTGTTTTCAGCCATGACGGCCTCCTGCAGCCTTCTGCCAGTGAAAATGGAGCCCAGGGTATGTACACGCCCCACCCAGTCTCAGTTATTGCTGGCAGAGGGCTGCAGGAGCTGTCGCAGCTGAAAACAGAACTCAGGGGGGCCACGTATAGGCACCACGAGCCAATCCTTCTCTTTTTCCAGGGTGGCCTTGCGATCCAGATTTAAGCACTCTGCAGTCCAGATCTGGCTCGCCGACCTTGAGTTTGACACCCCTGGACTAGAAAATCTCTCAGGTCCCTTCCAAGTCTGTTATTATGTTAGTGTTGCTCAAGTAGCTTCTGATATTCAAAGGCAACTTATGACGCATGCACATTTCCATCCGGTCCTACCAAGCTCATGAAAGTTTTTCTCAATTCTTTTGAGAAGCTAAGGTGAATGGTGCTACTGAAGAAAGCTTACCTGGTTCACCAGGCAAAATGAATGAATTGGCTTGAGAAATATGGCTGATTAAAAAAAATGATCATCATATTGTTTAGGGATCTTTTAAACATACTATTGATAGAGATAAAAGGTTTTTCCTGTGCTTTTTTTTCTTTTTTAAAGGAATCTGGGGGTCCTTGTCTGCTCTTCCATGAGTGATATTGGGGGGATCATAACCCCATTCATTGTCTATAGGCTGGCAAATATTTGGCACGAGCTTCCACTTATTGTCTTCGGTAAGAATGACCTTTTGTTCTTTTGAGTGATTGAGAATAAGGGTACCATTTGTGCTTCTGTCATAACATGTTTCAGATTTCTTCCAGTACATCAGAAGTATCCTGGCAAAACAGCACAGTCTTGGGGGATTTCTGGTCAAGCTCTTTAAAAAAAAACAACTCTAAATGTTAGGGTCAAGGCAATGGAATTTTATCTTGTTCTATTAAGCAACTCAGTTTAATCAGTGATTTGCTGCATGGCATTGGGATATCTAGGGAGGAAGAATTACATGGACAGGAATTGTGAGGAAAGACAAGGGTGAGTGGGGTTTAGGAATGATCTATCACCTCATAGCCCTGAATTCTGGCATAATGACAAGGCACAACAGTGAAAAAACCAATTTTAAAACCAATTGCCCATGTGAATAAGCCAATCTGGCAAATGAGTAGGGCAGCCCTTGGTTATTCTTAAAAACACAAAACAAAACAAAACCTGATGTTATTGTTTAAGAGACCCCATCAATGGCCAAACCAACCATTCCCTGTAGGTTTATTTTAAAAAGAACAGAAGGCTGCCTAAAATTTTTCATTGCAAAAAAGCCTGGATTATGGAGACATGCCTATCCAACTTCCTGTTTTCTTTGTACTTTCCTTCATATAATTTTGTCTGGTATTTAAAGGATACGTTTGATCCATGTTCTGATTGTTATTTTAGTATACCTAAAGGCTTGGTGGAGAAAAAAAATAGTTAATACATTTCAGGAATGCATTTTTACTTAATTCACAAATAAATGACTGAAAAGGCATGGTTGCCACCTTTGTGGCAGGAGTCACACATGGTTCATTCTGTTTCTTTGCTGTGCCTGAAGCTGTCATTGGCCTTGTGGATGGTGGTTTGGTGTTGCTATTACCTGAGACCAAAGGGAAAACTTTACCTGAGACTATTGATGATGCTGAAAATCTGCACAGGTAGGAACACTTGACATTTCTTAAAGAGGAATATTTTATCTTTAGAATCAGAAAACGAAGTTGCATGGTGATGCAGGCTGAATGTTCCTCTCACCCACCTCTCCTAACATCCTGAAAAAACAGGGTCTTAGAAGGCAAACTTTATGAAGAGTCAACCCATTGATTTGGTTGTTGTGATAAAATTGGCCAGCTTCTTGGGATAAATCATTCTAGTAATTTTAAAACCATTTCCTGGATCATTCTCTCCCTAAAGTGGGCCAGAAGGCAAAGAGCTTCAATTAATCAGGGAAATCCACCAACCATTTCCCAAAATTATCTGTGAACAGCCCAGCTCTCCTCAAAGCTTAAAAAACCAATTTCTTATGAGTTTCATGCTTCACCTTTTTCCACCTCTGAAAATCTTTCAGCCTTACATGGGAAAAAAATGAACTTATGGGCTCTCATCCAGCTCCTTGAACTAACCCTAAAGCTCCATGCTGCCTGACTGTCCTAGCAGATAATATTGGATGTCCATAACATTATTTTCTTTAGCATCCTAAAACACCCACACCAAACTGAAGCAGCACATGGAACTCTCAGGGAGTTTTCTTGGGGCAGATATTCTCTTGGGGTCCCAGTCTGAGGCCCACATTGACAACTGATGGCAGCGAATTCATATTCCTTGTGGTGTTGTATGATCTGGCTGACATTGGAACAACTTGGTAAATTTAAAATAGTCCTTTTTTTTGAGTCATTTGTATTAAAAAGCCTGAAAAAAGTGGGGTCATGCAAGTCATACAGGGTCTAAAGTACTTCTTCCAAATAATTTTCAGCTAAGGCAGAGCTACTATTCTTTTTCTTTCAAGAATAAATTGGCCAAATAGGTCATTATAATATACTTAAGAATTTGGATGAAACGGCTGTGGTTATCAGTTTGATTTATTTTATCTGTTCCCATTCATCTCTTGGTTCCTTTCCATAGACCAGGGGAGCCCAAAGAAAAAATGATTTATCTTCATGTGCAGAACTCAGATGTGTCAACTTGCTGAAGAACAATTGCATTCCCCAAGTTTCCATGGATGCATAAGGGGAGAAAAGCGAAAGGGTGGATACAAACATAACTCTTCACGGGGGCTCTGAAGTCTTTAAACATTTGACATCGTCTGCTTTTTGTGTGCAGTTATGATTGTGATACATTCCAGAGAATTCTGTGGTCCTGGCAAACATTTTAAAGTCTTCCCCAGCGTGGTCCTTCAGTTATGTAATCTGGCTTGAATTTCTCAGATTGGAGAAACTAGGGTAGGGACAATGCCTATTAGTAGGCCAAAATAAGCCATAAATAAAATAAAGGAGCCCCACATGGAGATACCCCTCATTCAAATGGAGATACTTTTGTGTAATGTAACATAAAATACAATAAATTGACATTGTCTGAAAGCTTGATTTCAGTCTGTTCCTATTTTTTCCCTTACATTTTGTTCTGTTTCATTTATCAGCTGTTATTTTCTGTTTCTCACACACAAATGTATATGCATTTTCATGAACATTTCTTCAAATACACAATGCTGTTAACATATAATATAACATATAACATAACATAACATAACATAACATAACATAACATAACATAACATAACATAACATAACATAACATAACATACAGATCTTGGTGAGAAGTTTTCAGAAGGAACCAACAGAAGGATCTCCCTTGGCTTAGGGGAGACAAACTAGAGGACATCAACCAAATTGTACTGCATAGTCTCAAAACATCCATCAGTTTCATTTTATTCTGTTTATGTATAGGCAATCTTTGTTTAGCAACCAAGATTGGGACTGGTGACTCAATTCTTCAGCAAAACAATCACAAAGTAAAACTGCAGCAGTGCTGTTGCTCTTACTTCAAATTTCTTTTGCTTTACAACAGGGGTGTCAAACTTGATTTCATTGAGGGCCACATCAGGGTTGTGTTTGATCTCAGAGAGGGGGACATGGCCAGGATGGGCATAGCCAGCTGGATGTCACTCATACCGGGGGTGCCTGTGGTGGCCCAAGCACTCTGCAGTGGAAAAAGAGTTCGGGAGGGCCAGCCGCAGATGAAAACCGAGCTCAGGCAGGCTACATGCGGCCCTCCCAAGCTCTGTTTTCACTGGCAGAAGTATTGCAGGCTGGTCCTTTGCTGTTTCCATGGTGGCCCCATGGACCAGATCTAAGCACCCTGCAGATCCAGCATGCAGGCCTTGAGTTTGACACCCTTGCTTTACAAAGTCATAAATGCAAGGACCAACTGTTAGATCGGCAACTTAAGGAACGGAAGTGAGGCAAGCATTCAAACAGCTAACATGTTTATTTTAACAAGAACAGGTTACCCGTGGCAGCCGCAAGCTAACACATGCGGCTGGCTGACAGGCAACAGCTGATGTCATCTGACAGCTCCCTTTTATACTCAGCTGTCAGCCAGCCAGCCAATGGGAATGGTTCTGGCTCCTGCTAAAAGTGCAGACCAGAGTGAGAACTTCTGCTTGAACACAATACTAACCATAAAGTTACTTTTTCATTACCATCATAACTGCAAACAGCTGTTCAAAAAGGCAGTTGCAAAGCAAGGAGGACTTGTAGTTAATCATATGATCCTCTGTCCGTTAAACATTACTGTTTGATAACAGGTTTTGGAAGCTTCCCGAGAAGGACACTACTCAAGATTTCAGGAGCAATCTGGGGCTCAAGATCATTAATCTAAGTTCATCCTGTGAGTGGATGGCCAGTTTTGTAACCCAAAGATATTGTGGTTAGCCGGCAGCAGATGCAGATGGCTGAGGCTGTGCAGAGAGCAGGTTTATGGTGAACTATGCTTTCCCCGCTTTCCTAAATACCCCTGAAACCAGCATCTTGCTCAGTGGCTCTTATTCTGTGCTTTGAAGTAGGCAATTACAGGGGCAGAAGATAAATATTTTATTTTTAAAAGGAAGAAATCTCTTGGCTCACCTCATATTAAAACTGAAGACCAACATTTGAAATCCAGAAAATTTGATGGATCACCAGGAAGAAAATGAAGATTCTTTGAAAGAGGGGAAGTGAAGATGTATTGTATTGAAGGGACAAATAAAAGATTATTAAAACCCCAAGCTTACGAAGTAGAACTGGCTCCTGTTTTAATATATTTGTGGATCCTGAACCCAAGGAGTTGATTCCCCAACCTCACAGCATAGATCCTACTAATTCTAATACAGTTCCCATAATCAAACCTGCTGCTGAATCTTCAATCATAGGGGTGTCAAACTCGATTTCATTGAGGCCCACATCAAGGTTGTGTTTAACCTCGAGGGGCCAGGGTGGATGAGACCAGGGAGAATGGCCAGCAGGATGTCACTTGTATTAGGGCGTCTGTTGTAGAGTGGCGGGTACAAAGATCAGACGGAGCCAGGCTGAAGGCTAACAACTTTATTCACATGAATAAAGGGTCGCC
>BHEV01079479.1:0-14556 GCA_004319985.1 Emydocephalus ijimae
CTCTCTCTCTCTCTCTCTCTCTCTCTCTCTCTCTCTCTCTCTCTCTCTCTCTCTCTCTCTCTCTCTCTCGTGAACAGTGAGTTTATCACTTTTTTTCTGGGTTTCTGCCAATAAATGAAGTGAACTTGCACTGATTTCAATAGATGTGTTCTAACATGACTTAATATGGAAACACACAATTTTCCCTCAATCTAAGGAATTCAGAGCTGCTTATTTTCATAATCTGTAGCGATCCTATAAATTAAAGTACATAATCATACAATAAATCCTTACAGTATAATACATTATTCTCAGCATATTTAGAACATGTTCTCTCTGTTTTGTATTCTTTTTATTTTCAAAATGTTATTGATCTCTGTATTTCAAATAATGGACATTAAAAATTATCTTTCAATTGTTCGACCTGGATCCACTTTGTCTTTAAGATAGTCTTCCATCAAAGAAGAAAATCTTTGATTTTATATTAATATCATCACCAAGGAGTATTATGCAAAAGTAATGCTTAGATCTGGCTTGGAACAATTAAGATGATTGCTAGATTGCAGAAAAGAGATGTAGGAAATGCAATCCCATTCTGCCATCTTGGTGGGCTTCTGAATTTTTATAGCCTTAGCAAAGTATCACAGGAATTAAACTGTAGAATCAGAACTCAATCTACCCCTTATAGTAATAACAATAGCATTCAGACATATAATGCTTCACAGTGCTTTACAGGCCTCTCTAAGTGACTTACAGTGTCAGCATATTACTCCCAACAATTCAAATCTTCATTTTACTGACTTTGGAAGGATGGAAGCCTGAGTCAACCATGAGCAGGTGAGGATTGAACTGCTGGCACTCAGCAGAATTGTCCTGCAATAATGAATTCTAACCACTGTGACACCATGGCTCTTATATAGATTTAGCACTGAGTACAGATGTACTTGGTTAAGAGAAGAATGTCCAACTTTTAACAGTCCCAAAAGCTGGGGTGGGATTCAAATTTTTAACAACCGGTTTTGTGGGTGTGGCTTAGGTGGTGGGTGTGGCTTGGTGGTCATGTGACTGTGTGGACATGGCTTGGTGGTCATGTTATTGCCTGCGTGTGGCCAACTCAATATCACTCACATCGAGGCATGCATCTCCTCGCCTGGCCTCTCATGACTGTGGGGATGTTGCAACAGTCGTAAGTGTGAAAAATGGTCATAAGTCACTTTTTTCAGTGCCATTGTAACATTGAATAGTCACTCCACACAAGTAAAGTACCAGCAAAGGAGGAGAAAAAAACTCAAGAGAAGTTCCTAAGACAGGAAGTCTAATCCTGCGAAGAATGTAATAAAGGTTAACGGAGAGGCAGTTTCTGTAAGCAACACCAAAATGTTTCCTTCCTGCCTTCCTTACAGGATTAGGCCAGTAATTTCTTGTAACAACCGGTTCTCCGAACTGTTTAGAATGTTAACAACCAGTTCTAGCATATAGGTGCGAACTGCTAGAATCCCACCCCTGCCCAAAAGACACTACGAAAAACCAAAGTTGATTTCCAGGAAATCCAAGTAGTGTATCATGATCTTTGATCTAAATTAGTGCAGAGAAACTTTCACACAACATCAGGCAAATAAAATAAATATCTTCATCTTTTAGGCACCTTTCAGGAAACATTTTAATCTAGGACAAATTTAACTTATTGTAAGTAGAAGGGGTAACTAGCTATAAAAGAATGATCATTGATCTCATGAGAAAAAAAGAACTGGTTCCAAAAGCTTTCTGTGCCCTGGATATCATATTTTCATTCAGAACAAGTTGTGTATGTAAATTGTTGTATATTCCCCTGGTCTGGTATGGAGAAAAATCTCATCAGTGAAATAAGCAAATGAATGAATGAACTTAGGAAGAAAATGTTTCTTTCCATTATCATGAACCATGAAAGTAGAATTCAATACATTCATTCAGATTTCCTTTAATTACTTTATGTTCCTTTAGTGCACTTTTAATATTTTTTTCTTTCCCTCATCCAAGAATCCCTAAATGAAGTAATGACAGGTTATTTGCCATCTTCTTGTCAGGCACAAAGAATCAGGTTTATCAGTTTAGCTGCAGCATAAATTTATTCAAGCCTGAATAAGAATCTGGTCAACTAAAGTTTAACACTAAATTAACTCCAGATCAGGATCAATGGAAGTCGGGAGGGGTTGGACTTTGAGTTCTTGTGGGAAATCAACAGTTCTAAAGTTTAACTCTGCCCCTCAACTCTGCCTGCTCTTCTCCTACAAATCCCTTCCTTTTAGGTTGCAGTGAATCAAATTTAAAAGTCCCATGTTTTAATGCCCAATGTTTTTTTTTTCTAATAAAAGAACTATATTCCTTTTTTAAACATAAGAATCCACTGTGTAATTTTCCTCCAGAAAAATTTGTTGTCTTGTCAGAAATCTTGGCTTTGGGTCAGAACTCATAGTTATGTTTATTCCTGATAGATTATATGGTGCCAGAAATGAAGTATCTGTATTCAAATCCTGCCTTTCTCTCACTAGTCCCAGTTTCCTATTTATTTGCTACTTCCTTTCATGGCCATAAGCATTAGACAAGTCATAATGCTAATGTCACTGACTACATTGTTTATTTCCAGCCAAAACTGAGATAATATAACCTAATCAGAAATAAAATATTTTCATTTGAAAAGAAAACCTTCATTTGGGATGTCCTGAATATTAAACTCATATCAAGCATTCAGTCAGCTTAGCAATATAGTTGCTATAAGTCTACTCAGAAATGTTGTAATTTTAACATATTTCCTTTAGCATTTTTTTTGGGGGGGGGGATTAGTTTCCAGTTAGTCATCTTCAACCTGTTACCCTCTCTCTCTCTTTTTTTCATGCTCTCATAAATAAATTGATTATAGGATGATTTTTTTTTCTATCAATCATTTACAAAATCAATTATTTAGCAATTATTTCACAGAAATACATTTGGAATTAACATTGAAGAAAATGAGCACTGAAGTAGCCATTATAGGCAGCAAAAGAAAATGTTTTTGGCTTACACAACAGAGGCTGGGAAGACCATTATAAGTAATAGTCTAAAGTGCTGAGGAATAAGGCTTTTCCACTGCATCGATAAAGGATGATCAAATGCTAGATCGCAGGCTGAATTCGACCTCAAAAGGCAGTTTTATATAGCCTATTGATCCTACTAAATTTTAATCAATGCATAGTAAAATCTTTGCCCATGGTATCACTCCGGAGATAGCTGAGGCAGCAATAGCATAGGGCACATATCAAGAATTCATTAGCTGACTTAGTTTAATGAACCACAACACAAGTGATGTAATTTTCCATGTGTGACTGTGTGTGTTTGTGGGGTGTGTAAAGAGCTCTAATTAATAAATATTCAGAGGGATACAACCAAACACTATTACCCCAGGAATATCAACATTACATAAGAAGACTGAATGGTGAAGTTAATACATATTTCATTTATTTATATCTTACCTTTATTATATTTATAAATAATAACTCAAGGCAGCTGGCATATCTAATAATCCTTCCTCCTCCTGTGAGGTCCTTCCTCCTTGTGAGGTGAGGTGAGGTGAAAGAATGGGACTGGCCCAAGGTCACTCAGATAGCTTTCATGGCTAAGGCAGGACTAGAACTCACTGTCACCTGGTTTCTAGTCTGGTAGCTTCACCACTAGACCATGACACAAATACCAAAGAATAGAGCTTGTTCTGGCACGTGACACGAATACCAAAGAATAGAGCTTGTTCTGTGTGAAATCCTGACACAAAGCTATTGTTTTGAAATTTTTAGCTATCTGAAAATACTTCTGATTACAGTCCTTTTTCTACTGACTCATCTTTCAAAACAACATTAGGCTATGCATTTGGAGACCTGATTTCTCTTGGTTCAGTATCTAACCTGTTCAGGGTTACAGATCTTTTAAACTGTTGCTTTGCTGAAATGGTCCTGCACCTTCATATCTTGGGATTTTCTTCTTATATTAGCATTCTGACATCAAACTGCTTAACCTTTGATAGCTTTTGCTTAGAGGACTGTTTTGTTCTAAATAGCAATGCCAGGTTTCACCCAGACTTATACTTAGAAGGCTTGAGGGCCATTTCTGACCACTGCTGCAACCGCCTGCGGGAAAGGGAGTAATGGCCCGCTGAGGAGGAGAGATGCGGCTCTCCTCAACCCTTCTGGCAGTCTCCCCCCTCTTCACCACCTCTAGGGGTTGGCTTAGCCCCGAAACCAGCCGGCTCGGGGCGCTTCAGCGGCGAGTCCAGACCAAAACCAGGCAAGATCACGGATTTCTGTCTATCGCTGAAGAGACTTCAAACCGGAACCCGACATCTCTGTTTTAAAGCATAGCAACATGAACACAACTGCTAATTTTGTATATCTTTTCAACCGTTTCATCTTCTGTACTATTTTCTCCAGTTCACTGGATTTAGGACACAAACAAGGACATTAAAAGTTTGCCATGATTCAAGGGAGACAAGATTCCTTCATAGATATTTCATGAAGCCAGAAGATTTTTTTTTTTAAAAAGCTTCTGTTTTGTGTTGACTCACTTCTAGTAGTTCTTCATACACTTGAAAATATTTCCATAATCTTAGTGAAAATCAGCTGGTTCATAGGACCCCAGAGTACATCTGTACATGTTATACTTCAAAATTTTATTGAGATGACAAGGGTTAATTTCAATCCCATGTTAATCCTGCAGCTACTCCTGCTAATGCTTTTCATGGCAAAACCAGCACATATGGCAGCCTTTAGTAAAGACATTAAAAGACATTTTTCGCAGTCAGTGTCTGAATCTACAGAAGAACTGAATAGCTAAACATTGGTGTATGTAATAGCCCACCATAGATAGAATGCTAACCTATAGAGTGAGGGAAAGGGGTATAAGAGATAGGCCTGCATGAGTGGAATGGGGCAACTCACTGCCACTATCTCATTATAGCTGACTTGCTGTAGCCAACTCACTACAGGACATTTCAACATGGGACAATTCAATAGGGACAAGAAGGTCAAGTAACTTAACTCCATTTCCTGGCTCACCCCAACCTCGAAGACTTCTAACTTTAGAATGTTCAAACCTAAAGCAAGACAAGGCCTACTGCAATTCAGTTGTCCCTCTCTTGAGTTATTTCATGTTGAATTGTCCCATGGCGAGTATTGTACTGACCCAATAGTTCTAGTTTAATAATTTTACAGTCCTGCAAGATAATATAAATAGAAGTCTAAGAAAAAAGTAACTTATCGGAAAAAATAAACTTTGCAAAGGGGAAAGGAAAAAGTTAAAAGAAAGAAGAAAAAAATATTTAAAGAAATAACTTCCAATTTTTCATGCAGCAAGTACAGTCCAATTAATAGTTGCCCATTGCCTACGAGATTACACTCACATTTCACTAAAATCAATAATGCACACATATGATAAACCATTCACAAAACTGCCCTGAGGCAAAAATCCAGGTTTTGTTTATATTTCTGCCCAAATATTGGTAAAAAGTTCATAAAGGGTTTCCAGAATTTTATAAAATTTCCATATTTTAAGCTGATCAAACAAACCAACTTTAAATTTTCTTCTTTTGCTTTCAACAATATTAATCAAGTTGCTGTCATGAGATTGAATCTCCATGCAAAATTTCTTTCTTCCATTTCAAATATTCTTTCAAGGTTTTAAAAACCTTCTTTTGTAAATTGAAAATAAGTTCTTACTCAGATTCCTTTTCAACTCCCTTTGGACCAAGCTTGCTGCCAATCCATCAGTTGTTGTCATATTGTCATCTCCACTGTTTTGGAGACATCTAGTTCTCCCTTTTCCTCACTGGGAAGTCCTATCATATTCATAAAAGTGAAAAAGAAAATAGTAATTGAAGTTATTACAGTCTCAGATAATATTTCAAGACACCATGAAGTGATGGTAATGGAGAGGGGGGAGCAGGATAAACTACAAAATGTGATTTCTCTTCCCAGTCAAAAAAAAGCCCAACCCTTACTTCATTTACTGATTTTCACTTTGAGAAAATGGAAGGAGAAAGAAGACTATTTTTGCCTTGATTCTGTCCAATATGAAGATTTATTTCATGAAGTGAAAGTAATGGAACTTTATGAGGAATAGAACAATTAACCATAATTACATTTTTAAAAAAGAAAATTGAAATAGGTATTTTTGAAACAGAACAAAGGGTTCTGATAAGCATATAACAATGGGGAATAGAATTCCCCTTCAGAAAAAAGTTAATGGAAAAATAGTTCAAAAGAATATTAAGGACACTTCCCGAACTAGTGAGGAAAAATATTGTGAAGCAACAGAAAGATGTTAATGTATAGTAGCTGCATAAAATAGTTCAGCCACAATCTGAAAATTGGAAAGACTGTGTCTAGTATGTTCAAAGATGTCCATGTATCATGGAAAATTGCAGAGTAAATGTCTGAAAGATTAAAGCTTCAAAAGTTCAAATTGGTGAGAGATATGACAAAGAATCTTCTTTAGATATGTTAGAAGCTGTGGGAAAGTATTGATACATAAATATTATATATTAAACCATGCAGATGAGAAAAGAATTGTAAGAAAGCTCGATTATTGCAGAATTTAACATGGAATTGTCATTTGAGCCTGAGGAAAAATCTCCGTGATCTGACAATGGAAGTAGATTATGAACTTGAAATATATCTAAGAGGATTCAGGTTGTTCTTTTATCAGGGATGTGTTAAACTGGACTCTTTCACTGAGCAAGGATTCAAACATGGTAGCTTCAATGGCCATTTTTCAATTCAAAGCTTTCATCAGGGATGATTCCATATGTATCCCACCTCTCTTTTAAAAACAGAAATAAACATGTAACTAAAAATGCATGTCAGCAATAAATATTAAAAACCAGTGGTTGTTTATTTAGTGATCATTTCTATTTCTTAGCAATTCTGATTTATAATTTACACACATAAATTATGCAAATTACTAATTTATACAAATGAAAAGAAAATCTATCAGGGGTTACAGAATTAAACATGCTCCAAATAATCCTGTAAGGCTTTACTTCAAGGTTGTTGCATTTGGCATCCAACTCTAAGTGGATTCCAACCAACCTTCTGACAAATAGCAATAACTTTCCTCACAGTGATCCTGCGGGAAGTCCTATGATCTGTCCAGAGATGGGCTGCACTTACATTCACAACTGGTTTGCTTTATTACAAAGACTCTAGTCATTGCCAACTACAGGGAGCTGTTCATCTCTGTTTTGAAGCCACTGAACAGCACTGTCCAAAGACGTTTCCACAATCATGTGGCCAACAGGACATTTCAGACCATTGTTTTTCCACAGAAGTGGCATCTATTTAACTACTTGCATTTGCATGTTTTTGAACTGCTAAACTGGAAGGAGCTGGAGCCAAGACGGAAGCTCAACCTCTTGGGCGGTGCTCAGATCTCGAAACTAGGCTGTCGGCTAACACACAATCAGCACACAGATACACTGTATAGTAAAATGTAGGTTTTTACTTCCAGTAAAACGGTTAAGCAAAGTTCAACAAACAGTTCAAGTCATTCACTGTTAAAGCAGTCAGTTTTCAGTCCAGGGATAATCCAATAACAAAGTCCAGTATCAAAAACAGTTCAGTAACAGACTTACATCAAATCCAAGACTAACGATGATCAGCAACAGTCAATGTTGGAACAGCAACACTCTCAGTAACAACAGACCAGCCCAGGTTTCTGGCTCCATCTTATGGCTGTTTGAGGAACCACACCCAATTACAATTTTAGCATTCCCTTAAAGAAACAGTATTAAAATATCGATCCTGGTTTATATATTTTCCGACCCAACTGTTAGGTGACTTACATTCCTAACATTATCCCCTTTTGGGTAGGACAATATATACAACCTTACATTCTAAGTCCATAATCCTCACACCAAGCCTTATGCTTTACAGAGCCTTGGGCTTTTGTAAAATGATCTGTGATGTTATTTTCTGATATACAATATTCCAGCTTAATCATCTTACTTTGCACACATTGTCTCACATTTAAATATCTTAGATCTCTGTGTTTTGTTCTTGTCTTTTCAGCAAGATTGGAAGCCATCTGTATTGCTGATTGGTTGTCTTCATAAACAACAATAGAATCTGTTACATCAATTCCCATGTCAATCAATAGTTGCTTATAACAAATTAAATCTGTACATAATAAAGACAAACACGAGAATTCAGCCTCCATTGTTGAAAAACTTAAATGTTTCTGTCGAATAGACCTCCATCAAATCAACACCTTTCCCAAAAATACAGCAGTACCCGATGTAGATTTACATATGTTTAGGTCTGTAGCAAAACTTGCATCAGCATATGCAGTTTGACTGAGTTCATTCTTAGGCTCCAAATAAAATGCATAATGCATTGTTGGTTTCAGATATCTTAACACACGCTTAGCAGCTTGCCAGTGCCTTTCAGTTGGCTCAGTGTTAAATCTGGCTAATTGGTTAACACTGTATGCTATATCTGGCCTTGACCAATTACTGAGATAAGATAAACTACCAATCAAAGACTGATAAATGTTCTTATCAAAAACAGGACTTTGAACATCACTATGGCTAAAACTCCTGGCTCATCGGTGTTTTAGCTGCCTTACAAAGTTTCACTTTAAATTTTTTTAGTAATTGGTTAATTTTATGTGCCTCTGAGATTTTGTATCCTCCCCTAGTTCTATCTACCTTTAAACCAAGATATTGTTTGATTTCTCCTAACTGTTTTATCTTAAATTTCTTCTCTAACAGTGAAATTATTTCAGTAGCTTCTTGTTCAATTTTGGTAATTAATGCTATGTCATCAGTAAACAATAGCAACAATGAAATTACACCATTACTTTCTCTTTTGAACAAACATGGATCAGCCATGCCAGCTACAAAACCTTTCTTAGTTAATTTCTTAACTATACATTGGTTCCACTCATATCCTGATTGCTTCAAGCCATAAAGACTCTTTTTCAACCTCCAGCAATCAGTTGTATTATCATATTTTATACCTAAATGTTTCTTTAAATAAATAGTGTGTTGTAACAGTGCATGCAGATATGCCATTCTACATCAAAATGATTTATAATGTATTTCTCCTAGCTGCCCACACTAATGCTGCTAGTAATGTAGTAGCCTTCAGACTAGGTGCAAACACCTCATCAAAGTTGTTTGCTGTCAGATTGAACCCTTGGGCTTACTAACCTGGCTTTATGGGTAACAGTCCCATCTTCACTTGTCTTCAGCTTATAAATCCATTTACATCCTATGGCATGTTTACCTGGTGGTAACCTGATATTTTCATATACTTCCAGTTTTTGTAAGGATTTCAGTTCCTTATCCATTGCTTCCTGCCAAGCAGCCTGGTCCTTAGCAGGATACAGTTTCAGTTCATTATAATTACTAGGAACTGTATTTACTTGGCATGCAACACTAGCCTGATATCTATCAGGTGGTTGTGTTACTCAGGTTGAACGTCTTGGTAATACAGGGCTTATTGGTAGACTCACCTCTTCTACCTGCTCCTGTGCCTGTTCTTCCTCTTTAATGGCTATTCGTGGTTTACTTATTTAATCTTTAGGGACTACTTTGGTGTCAATAATAACAGAATTGCTGGATTCTTGTTCCAGTTTATTCCACCCAACGTGCTCAAGAAATTTTGCACTAGCGTGACAATAAACATAAGCTATGCCTGGATCCCAAAATCTAAACGATCTATGATTGGCTTCGTGACCTACAAAAAATAATTTCTTAGCTCTATGTTGCCCTTTCAGTCTTACTTGTGAGGGAATATGCACCTATGCTGGAGCTCCAAATGTGTGTAGGTAACTTAAATTTGGTTTTCTGCCATGCCAAGGAGTGAATGGCAATTCACCAGTTGTTGTGTTAACTACATTGTTTAAAACATGGTTACTACACATTATGGCTTCACCCCACAGTGTTTCAGGCAAACCTGAATCAGATAACATAGTGCGAGCCATGGCTTGTAATGTTTGCCCTCTTCGTTCTACAAACGAGTTATGTTGTGGCCTGTAAGGTACAGAATGTTTATTCTCGACACCAGCCAATTTTATCATTGTTTGGAATCTCTTGTTAATAAACTCAGTCCCGTTATCAGTAACTAAAGTAATTACTTTACTCCTCATTTTTCTCTCAGCAAATCTTAGCCAGTTCAAGAAATGTTGGAATGTTTCTGTTTTGTTTTTCATGAGATAGCAGAAAC
Organism: Emydocephalus ijimae; assembly: GCA_004319985.1. NCBI lineage: Eukaryota > Metazoa > Chordata > Lepidosauria > Squamata > Elapidae > Emydocephalus > Emydocephalus ijimae. The sequence continues at coordinate 10,206 of BHEV01079479.1, forward strand.
TGTACCATGAGTCCATTATACTTAAAACATAGCAGGAACCTCCCAAACTTGGTTTCTTAGGACCAATTATGTCAGCAAACACAAGCTTGAAAGGTTCTTTGGTCTTAAACCCATTAAGTCTGTTTGCTGGAATAACCTTGCTTTTCTCTTGGCTACAAGCTTTACAGTTTAAATACTTGCTACAGGGTTTTAATTTTACTCCCTCTGACAATTCAACAGTTTGTTCGAGCATTTTGAAATTAATGTGCTCCAGACTTCTATGCAATAAATGTATACATTCATCATGTGGCTTAACATTGTTATAAACTGAGTTAGCCATCTGCAACTGGTCATCATGCATCACATATAAATCATTCTCTAAAGTAGCAGTAACACTTTTACCCTCCTTCTCTATTATATAGTTATCTCCCCTAAAGGTTACTACATAACCAAGATTAACTAAAGCCCTTACTGATAATAAATTAAATTTCAGTTTAGGTACATATAACATAGTTAAATGCTCGTTTACACAGGAACAATATGCAGTACCTTCACCAGACGCTTTCATCTTCCATCCATTTGCCAATGATACATGTTGCTTACTCGTAGATATCTCTATAAACCTCTATCTTTAGTAATGCATTGCAATGCTCCACTATCAACAATCCACAAATCATGGTTTACAGCTGAATTGCTAGACATAGCTAAACTAACAGTCATCTTAGCCTCTGGCAATTACCAGTATTCTGTTGTTTTCCCTTCTTGTAGAATCTAGCTATATGTGCCCCTAGCCCCACAAGAAAAACATTTCCTAACAGTATAGGCAGTTGAAAACAAATCTCTTCTTGTGGTTGTTCCTTCCTCAATTGTTCCCTATCCAGTCATCTTCTTGCTTCTTCTAACAACCTTCTGGTTATGTCAGTCAATGTCAGTTTATCTCTGGGCAGGACTTCCAGTGAAGATACATAATCATCATAACTTTCATCCAATAAGGAAAGAATGATATAAACCTGATAAAACTCTGAAAATATCAGTTCCTTTTCATGTAGCTCTTGAAAAGTTCTTTTCATGAAGTTCAAATGAGCTAACATATCTCCACCTTTCAGAAGATATGCTCTAAACAGTTTACGTGTAAGATGTATGCGTGCACCAACACTGTCACAAACATAAATCCTCTTCAAATTCTCCCAACACCTAGCAGCAGACTCTTCTCCACGAATATGGACTAGCTGCTGGTCACTCAGTGTTAGTCCAATTATACAAAGGGCTCGTTCATTGATATGTTTAAAGTCAGCAAGCTTCTTGGCATCATCCTCATTATTTGGATCCCAAGCATTTACATCCAGTGGATCTTGAATTGTATTCCATAATCCTTCTCTATGCAGAAGTAGACTGCACTTCATAGACCAGGAAACATAGCTTGTTCCATCCAATTGGGTTATCAGTGATAGACCTGTTGAAGGGTCCTGTGCCATCTTTACCAGGACAGTAACCCACAAGTAAACAGTAAACAGCTGTCTGTATGAATACTGTGAATACTGTGTATTCACACCAACTCTCAGTTATCTGAGCCTGGTATGGTCTGGGCGCATAACCAATGTTAAGGGAATTCCCCATTAGGAGAATGAGTGCACACAGGGAGATGTAGTGAGAGTGGTGAAGAATAACACACAATCAGCACACAAATACATTGTATAGTAAAATGTAGGTTTTTACTTCCAATAAAACGGTTAAGCAAAGTTCAACAAATAGTCCAAGTCATTCACTATTAAAGCAGTCAGTTTTCAGTCCAGGGATAATCCAATAACAAGGTCCAGTATCAAAAACAGTTCACTAACAGATTTACATCAAATCCAAGACTAACGATGATCAGCAACAGTCAATGTAGGAACAGCAACACTCTCAGTAACAACAGACCAGACCAGATTTCTGGCTCCATCTTATGGCCATTTGAGGAACTACACCCAATTACAATTTTAGCATTCTCTTAAAGAGACGGTATTAAAATGTCAATCCTGGTTTACATATTTTCCAACCCAACTGTTAGGTGACTTACATTCCTAACACAATTCATAAGAAAAATGCACCAAAATAAGCACTAGACTTTTTGGGTAAACAGGGTATTGCAATGTTGAAGAATACAGCTGAAGGAAATGTATTGTTGCAGTTAGGCTTCAAAAATTAATAAGCCTGACCAGGCACGATGACAAACATGGTGTCACTTTGACATTATTGTGGCTTATAGACTTCACTGCTAGGCTTCAGCAGTGAGAGTTTGCCTTTGAATCATTCTTAGTTGCAAGATCAACCCAAGGAGAAATACAATATTTCAATGTATTATCAAAGCTTGATTGAACAAGATATTTTTTTTATCTCTTTGAAAGACCTGTATTTGAACTACAAGTGTTCCCCCTCTGAAGCGGGAGACAATGGGCGTTGGTATTTACCTGATATGCCCTTTTTGTCGAGCTGCGTAGAGCATCCAGAGTGGGAGGTGCTCCAGTCTTCGCTCTTACAGGCTGAGCTATACTTGAGGAATGCTCCTCCTCCTCCACATGACACCTCCGTAGTGTTTCCCAGTTTTACGAAGACGAGAAGACAAATACTATTATCTCCTTTAAACTATTGTAGCAGCTCACAACTACTCAACTGATTGAATCATTGGCCGAAACAGGATTCCCCACCAGACGGACAATTTAGGGTGGGGCTGGATGCTCTACGCAGCTCAATGAGAAAGGGCGTATCAGGTAAGTACCAACGCCCATTCTCCATAGAGCTGCTGCGAGCATCCAGAATGGGACATACCAAAGCATGGCCTGTCCTACGGGAGGGACTTCATCTGGGTTGGAATATCCTCTGGCTCTCTTGCCACTTGCTAAAGGACTCGCCTGCCAAAGGATGCTTTTGCTGAAGCAACAAAACACATCGATTTAACAATGATGAATAAGGGGTGATGGAGATGCCCAGGTGGTTGCTTGGCGGATATCATGTATCGAAGCCTGGGTAGCTCAGACTGCCAAGGTATTCGCACTCCCTGTAGAATGTGCGATTATTCCACTGGGAACAGGAAGCACCTGAGTTAGATAGGCCTTGGAGATTGTCGCTCTGATCCAAGTGCCTACAGTAGACGGGGATACTTTGAAATCCAGCATCTTTGGTTGGAATGACAGGAACAATGCTTCTGACTTCCTGAGAGGCCGAGTGCGATTGATATAAATACATAATGCACGTTTGACATCGATGGAATGCCACTGCCTTTCCCTGTCTGGAGAAGGCCTGGGGCAAAGGTTAGGAAGAATAAATTCCTGTGATTTGCAAAAGGCTGAGTTAACCTTGGGCAGGAGAAAGGGTCTGGTTNAAAAGGCTGAGTTAACCTTGGGCAGGAGAAAGGGTCTGGTTGCAGGACCACCCGATCAGCATGGAAAAACACAGAGATTCTTTCTAATGGACAGAGCTGCTATTTCAGATATCCATCATGCAGATGAAACTGGTATGAGAGGCACTACCTTGAACATAGAGAATTGAAGTGATGCCTCTCTTAAGGGTTCGAAAGGCGGTTTAGACAGTGCCGTGAGAACCCTGATAAAATCCCCGGTTGGCTATCTGTGTATCACTGGAGGATGCAAATTGGTGGCTCCTCTACGGGAAGCCCGGATATGAGAGTGGTGTGAAAATGGTTCATAGGATCACCAGAAATGACTGTTGATCAGTCTGCCATCTGCCTTCGCAAGATATTGAGGGAGAGGCCCTTGTCCAGAAGGTCAAAATTTGAGCGGCCGCTGTGGGTAGCGGATTAATGCGTGATTTGTGGCACCATTTACAAACAATAATCCGAGTAACGTTATATGTCTGGGTAGCTGAGACCGTCTCGCTGCCTAGATGGTCTCAATGACCTGATTGGAAAAAAAAAACCCTTCCCTTTTTAGCCGGTCCTGCTCGACCTCCAGACAGCTAACTGAAGCCACTGAGGATTTGGATGCTGAAGAGGTCCCTGGAATAGCGAGATCCTGCCCGGTGGGATCCTTCAGGGAGGGGCCACTGAAAGGTTACAAAGGTCTGCAAACCACTGTCTCCTGGGCCAGTACAGGGTAACCAGGAGGAGTTCCGCCCTCTCATGGATCAGCTTCAGGATCACTTTGGGTATCAACGGTAGTGGGGAAAAAGCGTATAAGAGCCCGGTGGGCCAGGGCCAATGTAGGGAGTTGTGATTCTCTGCCCCTTGGGGGGTACCTGGAGAAGAATCTTGGTACCTGGGTGTTGAGCGGAAACGCGAATAGGTCCACTGGGGGAGGCCTAACATCGCCGAGGCCTCCTCTGCATTATTATTTTGAACAGGGAGGGATGAAGGCACCATCCTGCCTAGTCTAAGGTG
>BHEV01079480.1:0-10060 GCA_004319985.1 Emydocephalus ijimae
CTGCCTAGTCTAAGGTGGCCTTGCTCAACCCGTCTGCCCGAACGTTGAGACTCCCGAGATGTGATCTGCCCTGACGGACAACAGGTTGGTCTCCGCCCAGCTATAGATACGCCCAGCCTCCCTCATGAGACGGATGTCATGTCTGCTCCCCTTGCCAGTTGATATGCACCTTGGTCGTAATGTTGTCTGTCAGGACCAGTACGAGGCGTCCGCATACTTAAGGAGAGTGTGTAGGGCCAGGTATACTGTGTGAAGCCTCTGCTAGTTTATACTGCACCATTGCTTGGTTGCTGACCAGGTGCCCTGAGGGGAGAGCGAGTGGATATGGGTCCCCCATCCAGGTAGGCTGGCGTCTGTCGTGAGAGTAACCCCTGGGGGCTCCTGAAGAGATGCCCTTGTTGATTGCGGGTCTGGTCCGCCAAAGAAGCAATGCGAGAACCCTTGAGGGAACCTTCGCCACGCCTCTCGAATTGCTCTTTCTGGAGCGGTGATAAGGTAACAGGAATCACCGTATAGATCTGGAATGGAGCCGGGCCCAGGAAAACAACGGATATGCATGAGACCAATTTGCCCAGTAATCTTGATAAGACCAGTAATGGCGTCTTTCTTGTTCATCTAAGGTTCCTGACCGATTTCTGAATACTGAGAAATCTCTCAGGGGAAAGGAAGACCGTCCCTTCAACTGAGCCAATCACTGCCCCTAAACGAGCTATTTGAGTGGGAGGGATAAGTGGACTCTACTCCCATTGTGCAAGAAGACCATGGGCCTGAAGAACCGAGAGGATGCACCTAGTGTCCCCTTCAGCGTGGCATTTGGTAAGAGAAAAGATGAGGATATCATCCAGATAATAAAAACTGTGCATGGGGAAGTCTCTGAGGTGAACTGATGGAACTGCCACAACCTTGGTAAGGATCCTCGAGGTCAAGGCTAGACCAAGGGGAAGGGCCACGTATTGAAAAATTGACCAGTGTAGCTAGGTCCCAGAAATTTGAAAAATGAGGGATAAATGGGAATGTGAAAATATGCATCCGAGAGGTCAAAGGAGGTGAGCCAGTCTCTCTTCCAAGTGCCCTGCAGAAAGGGCTGGAGTGTAAGCATCTTGAACTATGATGGACCACATTAATCTATTAATTAACCATGATGGACCTCTTCAATCTAGGGTGATCCTCCAGCCGAAGTGTCTGGGAAGTAGGCAAAAGTGGGAATGGAACTCCATTCCTCGGTGCGAAGATGGTACGGGCTGTATGGCTTTGATTTTGGTGGGGTGTTAATAGTGGTTTCTATGAGAACACGCTTGGTGCGGCCTCTGGAAAGAGGGGAAACCCTGAAATGCTCCAGAGAGAGGGACTGAAACTCATGGGAGAGGCCAAGTTTAGCAGTGTCTCTAACTCAAGTATCAGAAGTGGGTGATTCCCATTGGTCGGCAAACTATGTGAGTTGACCGCCAATGGGGTAGGTGGCTGGAAGCCTTACCTAGGGCGCTGGGACGATCTACTTCCTGTGCCCCGGAATGGTCTCCCGTAGTTGACCTCCCTCCTGTTCCTGACAGCCGTGTCGCTCCAGTCCTGAGAGGCCGGCCGAAAGGGCGGGGTTTTCTGAATCTGAGGAAGAACGGAGCCTGATAGGAGAAACAAACGGATCCCCCTTGAAAGGGTTGGGACACTCTGGACTCCTGTCTGTGAAAGGGCAATGGGAGAAAATACTTTTATTTAGGCTCTCCATGAATGGCTCCGGAGCCAGACCAAATACTTTGCCTCCAGAGATGGGAGCAGAAGCCAATTCAGCTTTAGTCTTAATGTCTGCCTGCCAGTGCTTAAGCCAAAGCAGCCGCCGGGCTGTAACGTGAGAGGAGATAGCGCAGGGGGAAATTTCGTGGAGTGGAAGGTAGCGTTGGTCGCAAATTCCACTGCGGCCGTAAGCGTGGCAATGTCCTGCTCCGCCCTGGTGTTGTGGGGGGGACATACTGCTTCAACTGACGGAGCCATCTAATAGAGGATCAAGTGAGAGGGATGCGGCCGTGGCTGATCGAACGGCCCAAGCATCGGATTGATGCACCGACGAACGTCGTCTGGACCCACTTGTCCTCTGGTTTTAGGGCTTCCGGAGCGTCAGTTGGAGTAGAGGACGATGTAGACCTACTATGGAATCATCCACCTCTGGGGTGTGTGGCAAGGAAGAGAAATCTGCATCGAGATTAAAAAATCTCTGTCCTGACTAGAGGGAGCGAGGGGTGGGGGCTGACGAGGGCAACTGTTTTGCTACGAAGCCGGAGAATGAGTGGAGTAGGAATGATCTCTGTCTCCACGACTGGCTGAAAATAGGATCCTCTGGGACTCCGAGGCTGCTGGGGAGGTATTAGAGGGTAACTGGGACATCAGGCCTGAAATATTGTTCGCCTTGATTAGCAAGGACTTGAACAAATGGGGTTCAAACTGGCCTATGAATGCGGGCTGGTCAGGGGGAATACCCTTATCCTCTGACCTTTCTCCTTCTATCGGTTCCAATTCCGACAGGAGTTCAGAATAGTATAAGGACCCCCTATCCATTATCCTTCCACTTCCCTGAAGGGCATGAGGCCCATTTTCACTACCTCCACCCCTCCTGGAAAGGGGATCTCCCCTTTGGGGAAGTACCTGACCATGGTGAGGTTCCGGTTGGGGAGGGATCTGCCAGGGACTGATTCAACCTCAGGAGCCATAGCTGAGGACCTGGTCTGGTCATCTGTTGGATACCCTCCGCGATCCCTTGGCGGAGGGCCAGCTGCCTCCATTCTCTAATGCTGTCTGGAATAAGGACCGCGGATGGTTCCTCTGGTTGCAAGCCAGCTGCGGTCGTGAATGTAGCCTCAGTGTCCGGGAGACCTGGCGGTTCCGAACAGGTGAACTGCGCCTGGGAGGAGAAAGTTGCTCTGGCAGAGGAGTGGGTTATGTGGAGCGCAGAAGGGATGGGAAAATTAGGAACTGGGGTTACAGATTGAGAGCCCTTTGAACGTTTATAAAATTCCTTCTCCAAGGCCTTGGTCGCCTTAAGGCGTTTTATCTTTTGTTCCTTTGAGAAGCCTTGGATGAGTCCTTGGCCCTTTTGNGCCTTGGATGAGTCCTTGGCTCTTTTGCGCAAATGGTGTGTCTCTGACTTAGCCTTCAAAGAAGGACCTCTGGGATTGTCTTCTGCCATGGAAAAATATCAGGTACAGAGCAATATTAAATAAAGAGGCGGTTGGCACGCATAGGTGTATGGCCTATAATGTGGGCCGGATATCCTATTGTTGGGCCGCGTCCCCCTTTTGGTAAAAAAAAAATTTTTTTTTTGGTTGTATCGTAATATATATGTCCAATTTAAATTTATTTTATTTTATTCTTTTTATTTTTATTTTATTTTTTAATTTTTTTTGAATTAACATAAGAGGTAAGGGCAAAAAAGGGCCTAACTAAAACTGCAGAGTATGCTAATAGAAGGGAAAATATATTACTATATTATTTTACTTGTGAGTAAATAAAAAGGAATATCCAAAAGCCAATAGACTGAATGAACGCTGAGGCCAGATAACAACAACCAAAAAAGGAAAAATAGGCAAAATGAAATTGGCCTCCTGAGGCAGCCTCCCAACAACATGGGAAGTAGGTGCCTCTCCTTCGCCTCTGAGTAGGCTGCAGAAAAAACCAACACATAAAATAATGGGGCAACAGGGCACAGAGCCACAATACTCTTTCAAAAACGAAAGCTTCAAACAGGCCTGCTGGTCCTGTTATAGGCCTCTGAATCGTCACAGCAAACTGAAAAGCTTAACAAAATGGCGGCTGGCCACGAGGCATGCCCAAAATGGCCGCCGGAACCAGCGCGATACTCAGAGAAGGAAGGAAAAGCAACAACATCAAAAACTGCTGGAAAGCAGGCAAAACGAGGGGCCGTAGAGAAGAGAGCTCGCCCTCTCTCTATTGCGTTCGTGGGGGGAAGGCACAACAGAGCGCTATTAAGCGTACAAATACAAGCCGCTGCTTAAGAGCAGAACGGCTTAAAGAACGGCAGGCACCAGAGTGGGGGGGGGGAGCGAAAGGCTCTAAAACCCCTGTATCTCCCCCCTGAGGGGTGAAAATTCGCTCCTTTCACCAATTTAAGACAAGCCAAATGCGCAGGGATCAAGGAGGAAACACAAGGAAAGATCAAACCTTAGATGTAAGGAAAGAAACCTGGATCGGCCAAGGAGAAACTGTTTAGAGCTGCCTGTCTCTTGCGAGGCTGAGCAAAAAACTGGGAACACTATGGAGGTGGGACGTGGAGGAGGAGGAGCGTTCCTCAATTATAGCTCAGCCTGTAAGAGTGGAGACTGGAGCACCTCCCACTCTGGATGCTCGCAGCAGCTCTATGGAGAACACATGATCCTAACTGATATCATCTTCTCAAAATTAAGAATTACAAAAGGATAAAATACAAAATACAAATAAGAACAATTCTATCAATTATTTGATTAATTATTTAATTATTCTATTAATTAAATTTGATCAATCTTTGTGCTGGCTTCACTTTGGGAATGAAGCCCATGGCATTTTACAGAAAGGCTAAGTACAGTTATTGCTGTAAAAATGTTGTGCAGCGTTGTTTTTGACATTTCTTAATATATTTTACATTGCTCCATAAACCCAAAATTATATTTGATTGCAGAGTCATAACACAAAGAAATAACTAATTAAAAAGAAAAGGGCATTCAGTAAGGCACAGAAATCCTTTCCTTAGCAATTATAACTTCCAAAATCTTATTTCCCACATGCTTTGATGCAATATTATCACTTCATCTGAAGCTACTATTGAATATGCATATTATATATCATCATATATAGGATATTTGAATTCAAACTACCTAAAAATAATTTTGTAGCACAGAAGTATCTTTGATACTTTCAAGTTATTATTACCTCTGTTGGCTTTTAAATCCAAATGGAATTTTTTCTACAACTTAATACAGAATATATGTAATCATGATGACTAAGAATAAATCAATTTATGTTGCCCTAGACCTAGATCAACTGAAATAGCATTTTCTACAATTATACATTCTTATGTTTTTTTCTGCAAAAGCGTACGTTTTTTTACACTGCTCAAAAAAGTAAAGGGAACACTTAAACAACACAATATAACTCCAAGTCAATCACATTTCTGTGAAATCAAACTGTCCACTTAGATAGCAACACTGATTGACAACCAATTTCACATGCTATTGTACAAATGGAATAGACAACAGGTGGAAAGCATAGGCAGTTGGCAAGACATCCTCAATAAAGGAGTGGTTCTGCAGGTGGTGACCACAGACCACTTCTCAGTTCCTATGCTTTCTGGCTGATGGTTTGGTCCCTTTTGAATGCTGGCGGTGCTTTGACTCGAGTGGTAGCATAAGATGGAGTCTACAACCCACACAAGTGGCTCAGGTAGTGCAGCTCCTCCAGGATGGCATATCAATGTGAGCTGTGGCAAGAAGGTTTGCTGTGTCTGTCAGCGTAGTGTCCAGAGCATGGAGGCGCTACCAGGAGACAGGCCAGTACATCAGGAGACGCAGAGAAGGCCGTAGGAGGGCAACAACCCAGCATCAGGACTGCTACCTCCACCTTTGTGCAAGGAGGGACAGGAAGAGCACTGCCAGAGCCCTGCAAAATGACCTCCAGCGGGCCACAAATGTGCTCAAACGGTCAGAAACAGACTTCATGAGGGTGGTATGAGGGCCTGACGTCCACAGGTGGGGGTTGTGCTTACAACCCAATACCGTGCAGGATGTTTGGCATTTGCCAGAGAACACCATGATTGGCACATTCGCCAATGGCGCCCTGTGCTCTTCACAGATGAAAGCAGATTCACACTGAGCACATGTGACAGACGTGACAGGGTGTAGAGACGCTGTGCAGAACGTTCTGCTGCCTGCAACATCCTCCAGCATGACCGGTTTGGTAGTGGGTCAGTAATGGTGTGGGGTGGCATTTCTTTAGGGGGCCGCACAGCCCTCCATGTGCTCGCCAGAGGTAGCCTGACTGCCATTAGGTACCGAGATGAGATCCTCAGACCCCTTGTGAGACCATATGCTGGTGCGGTTGGCCCTGGGTCCCTCCTAATGCACGACAATGCTAGACCTCATGTGGCTGGAGTGTGTCAGCAGTTCCTGCAAGATGAAGGCATTGATGCTATGGACTGGCCCGCCTGTTCCCCAGACCTGAATCCAATTGAGCACATCTGGGACATCATGTCTTGCTACATCCACCAATGCCACGTTGCACCACAGACTGTCCAGGAGTTGGGGTAAGCTTTAGTCCAGGTGTGGGAAGAGATCCCTCAGGAGACCATCCGCATGCCCAGGCATTGTAGGGAGTTCATACAGGCACATGGAGGCCCCACTCATGACTGAGCCTCATTTTGACTTATTTTAAGGACATTACATCAAAGTTGGATCAGCCTGTAGTGTTTTTTTCCACTTTAATTTTGAGTGTAACTCCAAATCCAGACCTCCATGGGTTGCTAAATTTGATTTCCATTGATAATTTTTGTGTGAGTTTGTTGTCAGCACATTCAACTATGTAATGAACTAAGGATTTAATAAGAATATTTCATTCATTCAGATCTAGGATGTCTTATTATTGTGTTCCCTTTATTTTTTTCAGCAGTGTATATATCTTTCATGCACCTATAATGTTCTGTTCTGATTCAGGAAACATCTTATTTTTTTATTGTTTGAAACTTGCTGAGCTCTTTGTGGAAATTATTAATAAGATTTATAACAGTAGTGTACATATTATTACTGTATATTAACGGTTTAACAAATATTTTCAGAAATTGAAACAATAGCAAACTTCATAGCACTTTGCTACAATTTTCTTCCCTTGTAAAGTCTATGATATGGTTTTCTGCTGCCCTTAAAATGTGTTACAGATCCTTCCAATAAAAATGTGCGCAAGTGACATTACAAATCCTTTAGAGCAGGCAATGTCAGTTTCTGAAAAGTTGGTAGTTTTCATTTTTACAGTTCGTAACATAACCTGGCCTGCAAAAAATGTATAAATGTCAATGTAAGGTTAGCATTTGGACATATGTATGTTATATATGCCAGCTAGATATTTCAGAACTACAGTATTTTAGATATTTTGCCAATTAGAATAATGTAAATTTTGCACTAAAATGCAAGTCTGGCAAAATTTCTGCAAGTGTGATCTTGTTCTACAAGGGCAAAAAAGAGAGAGAAGGCACTGTTTTGTCAGCTATGCAAGTCTTATACATTATTCATTCAGATTCTTCAGTTTGAGATTGATTGGCTTGCAAATAAAAAGCAATTTTACAACAGACAGATAGTCCTCAACCTATGATCATATTATGGTCAGTGACTGTTACGAATTATGATTCCACTGAAGGGATGTTTACAACAGGCCATTAAGAATTCTAGCATGATTGAGACCCAGTGCTTAGCAATTTGTTCACACTTACAGCCAGTTGTAAGCACTCTACAATTGCAATCATGTGGTTGCCATTTGCATCCTTCCCTGCCAGCTTTGCCAGAAAGTCAAGCCTCCCTGACCCACAAATCCTTCCCAATCCCTCTATGCTTTGCCATGTCTACCATTAGTCCACACCTCCCCAGTTCCACCCTGACTTGTGTTGCACCCACACAGACCGTCTCCAACCCATCTTGCACAGCCTCAGGCATATTCCCTAACCTGCATAGTGTTTCTCACACATCTCCTTACACTCTCCCCAACCCGTGTGGATTTCATGTGCCCACTTTGCATTCTTGCGTACCTCACCAATAACTTCATTAGCAAACAACTGAGGTACCATCAACATTCCACGCTACTGAATACACCAATGCTCACAATTTTACCTGTTTCGAGAAATAAACCCTAATTCTTCATATGTTCCTTGCACATTATGTTTAATAATTCTACCAAGGAAAAAATAGATTCTTGCAATGTTTTGTGATACCAAAATAAAATCCATATTCAACTACAGCAAAAATATAATAAATACATATAAAATTCCATTCTAAAGGCTTTGGGAGACTGTTCTCACTGTTGTTAAAAATTAAGAAAATTAAAGTTAAAATTAAGAAATGACACTATCCAGAGATCAGCTTTTAATAAGAGAACATATAAAGTAGAATACATTTTCCTCAGATTTGAATATTTTTAAAAAATATATTACAAGTTCTTCTAAGTAACACTACAAGGAATAGGTCTTTGTAAGAACACAAAAACAAGTTTGCTCTTTCCTCAGTAACATGCAGTCTTTATTCATTTGAAGAACTCATTCGAGGTAATGTTTGTGTTTGAAAATTTATCATCAATTTATGACTGTTGACAGATTAAAGGTATTGGTGATCCAAGATAGATAGCAAGCTCAATCTTGGTTCTTTTAAAAATTATGCTGTCTAATCTCATAATGATGAACCTATGGCACATGTGCTGGAAGTGGCACACAGAGCCTTCTCTCCGGGTACCCCAGCTGTCGCCTGTTGCTCTTCCAGGTTCTGGCGCGCACCGCCCAGCTGGTCTTTGTGCACTCATGCGGTCTTCTGCGCCAGCCAGCTGGTCTTCCGGTTGCTAACACACATGTGCATGCAAAGACCAGATGGCCAGCACGCATGCGCATTAGAAACCACCTGGCCACTTGGTTTTCTGATTTCTAACGTGCATGCACATACGCATACATGTTAGAAGCCGAAAGACCAGGTGGCCGGTCTGCATGTGTGCTCTGGAGATGCTCTCCTGCTTTTCGGCATGTGCACACGTTTCAGCACTCAGTTCCTTTTCAGCTTATGCGCGTTCCCATTTGGGTACTTGGTGCCAAAAAGATTTAACCACCATTGGTCTAATCCTTGATGACTAATAGCATTCATTATCTTGGAGAAATTAGACAGCAAACGCTTGATTATTTTTTTAAAATGTAAAAGTCAAGTAAACAAAGCATAGCTCCTTCCCATTTCCAATAGTGATTTTTCAACTATCACTGCTTCTGATAAAACAAACAAATGTGAAGAAGGCGGAGCTTCGTCTCGGTGTTACAGCTGCGATCTCGGGGCTCTGAGATCGCAGCTGATATCTTCGCCCCTGGTCGGTCCAAATAGACCTAAACCGTCTCGTAGTGACGGTGATAGTAAGGGGCGCGTTCTGTAGATTCCGGGGACATCGCAAGTCCCTGGTCGATCCAGAAGAAGCCCCTTTACCATCGGCGGAGAGGCAGCCATTAAGCTGCTGAAATTGGGACAGCTCCGGAAGGAAGAGACAGAAAGAGAAAGTGTATCGGCTGGTGAGGATTTTTTTTTTTTTGGCTTTGGACTTAAGAACACTCTAATATAAGAAGAAATCTGTAAATCTAGTGACAAAATTTGATCTAGCAGCGATCTTTTTTAAGTAATGTCAAAGTGAGGCTTGGCTTTTTATTTTTAATTTTTTTTTTTCTTTACGGAACTTCTATCGCAATTTATTTAATCAGACTGGCTTTTTCTTTTTTCTTTTTATATTTACTAGCTTTATTTTCTCCCTTCTGACTGGTTATATATTTTTTTAAAATAGAGATCCCCTTTAATATATTTTTTTTATTCTCTTTTTAGGCTCTTTTTAGAGGGTAAGGAGGGGGAGAGGGTTGAAGAAATTTTGTAACACTGCCAACTAGAGGCTTGAAAATATTCTGTTTGAAGTTGAGAGCTGGGGGGGAAAAAACTTTTCTCAAGGCTACTGGAAATGATAAGATAGAGGGAAGAGCGCTGGAGGATGTTTATACAGGTGCTCTTTGGGACTTCTATTATTAATTGAAGATTTGAAGTTTGGCTTTGAAACTGGTGGAGAAGCCAAATAAGAGCCTTGGAAAAATAAAAGGCAGTGTGCGTTTTTTTTTTCTTATCAATTGTTTTATCCCCCCCCTCCAACCCCATAGCATTTTGTAATATTGATATATGTGTTCTTTATTTTTTATTTTATTCCATTTTTATTTTTATATATATATATATTTTTAAAGGGGAAGTCTCAGAATATCCTTTTTTCATTTTCTTTTTTTTTTCATGGGGATGTCTGCTTTTTTATTTTCATTTTTATT
>BHEV01079481.1:0-47290 GCA_004319985.1 Emydocephalus ijimae
AGAGAGAAAGAGGAAAGAGATAGCTAGAGAGAGAGAGAAAGATGAAAGGGAGAAAGAGGGAAAAAGAGAGAAACTAGAGAGACAGAGAGAAAGAGGAAAGAGAGAAATAGAAAGAAGGAAGGAAGGAAGGAGGGACGGAGGTAAAGGAGGGAGAGAGAGAAACCTGTTTGACCACCTGTACCATCATCCCGGGACAAAAGCCCAGGATCTCTGCGGCCCCTGACAAAGGCTCGCAAAGAATTACTCGGCCACCTTCTCGTCGCGGGAGTGGGGATGGGTGGGCGGCCGGTAGGCCGACCGGCGCGGTGGCTCCGGAGCCGAGGCGCCGCGGTTCAGCCTCCAGCCCCTGCAACCCCAACCCGGAGGAGCGCAACCGTCTTCTTCTTCGGAGGGGCCGAGCCTTGGTCCCGCGGGCTGGCGGGGCTCAGTTCCTGGGCGGGGCCGGAGTAGCGGAGGGAAGTTGAGGCGAAGTTGCGAGAGTCGCCTTCTTCCCGGCGCTGCTCCAGGACTCCGCCCGCCTGCCTTTCCCTCTCGCCGCCCCTTCGGTCCTCCGCGAGCCTCCTTCGCCTCAACCCCGCGCCGTCACTCGAATCCTCCTCCTCCTCCTCCTCAGCCATGGCTGAAGAGAAGCCGCAGGTCGAGCTGTTCGTCAAGGTAAGCCGGCGGAAGAGGGAACCGGTTGGGTGGGGGGCGAGACGGGAGGGTGGGGGGCCGTCTCTTGCGCTTTAGTGCGCGGAGGCGAGCGGGCTGCTCCCTTCTTCTCATGAGGGGGATCGGACGAGGGAGTGTGTGTGTGTGTGTCTCTAACACCGATTAACTCTCCTATCTTAGAAGGGAGGGGGCGGCTTGAAGAAGCGGGAAACCTTGTCTCGCTCTTCTCTCTCTTTCTCTCCCCTTCCCGCCTATTTTCTCCCCTTCCCCCTTGAGCAAAGGAGACCCAGAAACCGAGAAAAAAAAGGAGAAAAGTAGCGCGCGAGTGGTGTGTTTTTTAAAAAAAAATAATTATTATTATTAATTTAAACTCTCTTTAGCGGACTTTGACGAAGGTCGTTGGGTTTTAGCTTCCTTGCGGGGCCTCGGTTCGGGAGCGCGGTCCGGGTTTTTAAGGGGCGGATGGCTGGAGGGTGGGGGTTGGGAATCGATCCCGTCTCAAGTCTCCAGGGAAATCAAGAGGGAGACCCGTCTGATCCCGAGGGGATCCGTGCGCCGCTAGGTCGTCATTCGACCCGACGCCTCCTTTTGGCTCCACTTCCTATCTGTCAGGCTTTGGCACGGGCGATCGACGCGCTGGAAGGGAGTGAGGCATCCCGGAAAAGACAAAAGCGAAACAAAAGATCCGCCTGTGGGCATCTTTCACAAACCGGTCGGTTCAATTCAATTCGAAGGGACCTTGGAGGTCTTCTAGACCAACCCCTCGGCTCCTAAGCAGGAGACCGGGCTTAGACCATTTCAGACGACTGTCCAGTCTCTTCTTAAAAGCCTCCAATGAAGGAACCCCCACAAATTCTGAAGGCAAAGCTGTTCCACTGGTTAATTGTCCTCCTTGTTAGGAAGTTTCTCCTTAATTCCAAGTTGCTTCAATCCTTGATTAGTTTCCATCCATGGTTTCATGTCTGGCCTTCTATTGCTTGGGAAAATAGGTTGACCTCCCCCCTCTTCTTTGTGGAAGCCCCTCAAATATTTGAATAGTGCTGTCCTGTCCCCGATTGTCTTTCTTTTCTTCAGATTGGCTATACCCAATTCCTGCAAGTCGTCTTCATATTGTTTTTTTAATCTCCAGGCTCTTAATTATCTTAGTTGCTCTTCTCGGCAATTTTTCCAAAGTCTCAACATTTTTTAAATAATGTGGTAATCAAAAATGCATGCTTTATTCCAGGTGTTGTCAACCCCCTTCTAGTCAGTCCTTTTTTTTGCTGGTGATAAAAACCCTTCTTTTAGCTCACTTGGGGCTATTTCCACCTTGGGTGTTTTAAGGAGCTAGCTCAGTTGAGAGCCTAACTTTGGGAAGTAAAGAGCGATTTTTAAAAACATTTCTAAATCTCTGGTTCCGCTCGCTCCAAAAGGATGTATCCCAGATGTGGTGGACTACAACTCCCATCATCTTATGCCATTCATGGATGCTGATGAGGTTGTTGTGCTCTAACACATCTTTCCTAAACCTGGGTAGAGTGTGGTGGGTGGTGGAGGCAATTTTGACATTTACTTGCTGGATTTAGACTTGCTTGAGTTGAGGTTATCCTAAGTCTCTTCATTAGAATAAAAGAAGTTAAGTTTTAGGATTCAGCAAGACTCATTGTGATTCCTTGTGGCTTGTTAAAATAATTTCTGGTGACTTGCGGGGGAGTAAACCCCAAAACAGAGGAGAGGATGAAAATGGTGGAGACTAGACAAACGTTCCAACTTTATTTGAAACCTCACTAAACTTAAATAAATTAAGTCCAGTTAAGGCAGTTTTCCCTTTGCTTTTAACAATTTCCTTCTGCCGAATAATTATTGGCAACTTGGCTTTCTGGAGGCTGAATTTGAGGTTGGCAGGCAGCCACCTAAACTTGGCCTTCTGCATTTCTGCTCTACCCTACTGTCAATTTAGGAAAAAGTTTTGAAGTCCGGATGAATCATCGGCTCTTAAGCCTTGACATTTTTTTTCTGTCTCTCATACTTCATTTCCTTCTTCTTGAAGTTCATACCGATGAACTAAGAACGGAGAATTTAAAATCTCTCCCATGGTTTGAATAAGGCTGGGAGGGTGAGGTGCTCTGATTTGGCTGGTGCCCTTTTACACTGCAGTATAGACTGCTGGTGGTGTCTTTAAGGAAGGTTTTGAAGGAAGGAGGTTTAAAAGAGTTGCTTTCAATGAAATGGGTGGCTATATAAATTCGATAAATCAATAAAATAGATGACCCCTGTGCCTTTTTCTAAAAGCTAGATTCTCTTCAATCTTTCGAACTACAGATTTTCTGAATGTGACTTTTAAAAGATTTCTACCTTCCCTTTCCATCTGACAAGGGTGCTCTAAGTGCCTGCTTATCTAAATAAATGCACAATTAACAAAAACACTTAAAACACAGTTAAAATAATAAATACCTGTACAATCAAACCATTGGCAAAAATAAAACACTGTGTCATTCATCCATTCCTTCTATTCTGTTCCTTTTCATTCAATCAAAACCTATATTAAACCTATATAAACATATATTACGTAAAACCATCAACATTAAAAACCTGGCATCAAAGTTATTTAAAATATTTATATCGCAACTAAAACAACATCAATAATAAAACAAAATGCATACACACACACACACACACACACATCATTTCAGACAAATGACTATCCAGTCTCTTCTTGAAAGCCTCCAGCCATGGAGTCAATTGATACACTTTTTAAATGTATCTATTGATATACAATTGCTACACTAAGTATAACTGAGTAGATACTTTGCCATCAATGCCACAGAGACAGGTGAGGATCAAGGAGGACTTCCTGAATGCTTCCTGCTATTTGACGATGCTCCTTCAGAAAGTTAAGAAATTAGGACTTTGGAGAAGACCAAGGCAGAGAGAACATCTATATTTCTGATCCAGCTTGATATTTGCATTCTTCAAAAAGGATCAAATCGAGAAAAATGATATGTTAATAAGCCACATTATTTCTCCTGACAGCTTATTGGTTGGTTCTTTACTTATGCCAGCCCATAGATTACCAACTTGTGGTACAGGGTATAGAGAAGGATTGTAGGATATTTGGACAACAGTAAAAGTTTTCTTGGTGGCTTGTAGTGTGTTTGACTTACGCTACTGTATCAGGTGAGAATCAAGTTCATTAATCCGTCTAGTATGGATTTGTGTCTTTGTGCTCCTCTGTTATATGATTAGTTTAAGGTTTGCTTGGTGCATGATGTGAATCCAAACTTTGTGATTTGAAAACCATGGTTTTGAACTTCAGATGCTGTATGAACGTGGTCAATGGGAAGTTACTCCATAAACCACCACCGACTTTTTAGATTTTGTGGTATTATAAGCAGAGTGAGTAAGTAAGTAATCCATGACTAAATTAGTCATACCTTAATGCATTGTGTAAAGTCTTTCCTCTTATGGGAGGATGTGTAGGAACTTAGTCCAGAATGAGTTTCCCTGAGTCTACTTTGAGTGGAAGGTACTAGAAAATGAATTTGAGGTCTTTTTCAGGAAAACCAAAAGTTCTTCTGGAGTGCCACATACCTCTTTGATGGTCAACTCACCAGGAGTTTCCTTCCATGTTTTGTTTTTATACCTGCTGTCCCTCCTTATCCTATTTTTGTGCAAGCTTAGAGGGCCATTTTTCAAACTAGCATTAGAGAGAATAAGCAACAGGTTTGCTGCAGTCTTGCAGAAGGAATACAAACTGTGAACGAACTTTCAGGTAGCCCAAGAGAAATGTGTCCCTGATAATTTGAGGCCTCTTTTAATTTATTCCCCTCTTCTGAGTTCCTGTCTGTATTTGGACCTTATAGGACCTTGTCCTCAGGAGGAACACTCATGAAATGTATGTAATGAAGGCGAATATTTGTGTTCTAGGATAATGTTGCAGGATCCAGTTTGAATTGGTCCCTGGGACCAGAGGGTTTGCTCTTTCAAGCTTTTGGACTCAATCCTCAGGGAATTTCTCAATCTGCAGGATCTGTTGATCCTGGAGTTTGAGAAGTTCCTGGAGGATGGGCTCCAGCACAACTCCGAAAGCTTGGTCCTGGGGACTGAGTCAGATTGGATCCTGAAATGCACAAGTATTTCAAGACTGCCATCTTAAAAAAAGGTGAAATGGGTGGAGCAGAGAAGTGACACGAACATAATGCTCCGTCCTGCCACTGCTGCCGCCAGGGTAAATAACTGTACTTTGTGCCAAGGCTGGTTTGGGTGTTTCCACCCTAGCATTTCCTCATCTGTTGCCAATCAGGATTGCTTTCAGAAGTGCAATAATAATGCAGCACTCCGATAATAGTGATAATAGTTCTTTCCTTTGCAAACCGCATTGTGATTTGGAGCAGCAGTAGTTTCTCCTCCCCTCTTTATCACGGATGTTTCAGGCCTCCGTTGACAATTTTGAATAATTGTTGAAGCTTTGTGTTTGTTTTTCTGGGGCGGGGAAGGGAGGAGAACTAAGGATAGTCCTTGACTTATATCACAATTGAGCCCCAAGTCACTAAGCAAGATGCTATAGTGGTTAGGTCGGTTTTGCTCCATTTTACGACCCCCCCCTTTTTTTGGCCACAATTGTTGAGTGAATTACTGCAGCTAAGGTAATAATCTGGTAAGTGAATCTGGCTTCCCCATTGACTTTGTTTGTCAGAAGGCCACAAAAGGGGATCCCAGGATCCCGAGACACGGCAATCGTCATAAATACAGGCCAGTTGCCAAGCGTCTGAATTTTGATTATAAGTATAAGCAGTGATTATAAGTATGAAAA
Organism: Emydocephalus ijimae; assembly: GCA_004319985.1. Taxonomy (NCBI): domain Eukaryota; kingdom Metazoa; phylum Chordata; class Lepidosauria; order Squamata; family Elapidae; genus Emydocephalus; species Emydocephalus ijimae. Next base: position 5,444 of record BHEV01079481.1, read on the forward strand.
ACTGCACTTTTTCACTGGTCTTGTAACTTCAAATGGTCACTGGATGGTTGTAAGTCAGAGACTAACAGTACAATTCGTCCCTGACTTACAATGGAGCCCTGAATTTAAGTGAAAAATTTGTTAAGGGGTTTTTGCCTCATTTCATTTATTTTTATTTTTTAAATCCATTTATACCAAGGGTCTTCAAACTTCGCAAGTTTAAGACTTGTGGACTTCAACTCCCAGAATTCCTGAGCTAACATGACTGGAGGAGGAATTCTGGGAGTTGATGTCCACAAGTCTTAAAGCTGTCAAGATTTTTTTTTTTGTAATTTTTTTTTATTTTTAACAACAAACATAAACACAAACAAAAAACAACAAATAAAACCTTTCAGTTATACAGTGTGTTGGTTGGTACATATTTTTTGTGCCCAATATCAATTGTCTGTCCCTCTTAGATTTAAATTTATGTTCATATGATATTGATCAACTTTCCATATCCTATTATTATTACATCATCATGAGACTTTAATTGCAAATTCACACTATCCTTTTCGAGTACATCTCAGTAGAGCTGTCGAGTTGGAAGACACCTGATTTATACAGTATCCCTTGCTCCCTCCCCACCTGGTCTCTTTCCATCTGGTCTCTGTCTTGGACCGATGGCCTATTCCCCCCCATTCCTTATGCCAGGGGGTTGCTAAGGTCATCCATCATCTACACCTCTGGACAGCCTGCTTTCTGTCTGTGCTTTGCTAGCGAATTGAGGCCATTATGGGCACTCATGGAGAGTGTTCCGTACGCTGGCTTGGTGAAATTTGTGGGCTTTATCAGGGTCCAGAATTTCCTTTCCTTTCCTTTTGAGATGTTTCTTAAGTGAATCGCAGCGGTTCTTAAATTAGTAACACAGTTGTTAAGTGAATCTAGCTTCCTCCATTGCTTCTGTCATGCCCTTGGTAGATGTCAGACTCTGAGGGAGGGGAGGAACCACCTGCAGGGAGTGGAGGTGTGGTTCCTGAGGTTGTGGAGGAGACTGGGGAAGGGCAGAGGCCGGCTGGGCAGAGAGGAAGAACCGGGCCCATCCCCTCTGCATCCTAGGACATGCAGGGAGGAACGGAGAAGGGAACAACATGGTTTATGGGAGAGGAAGCGGCCATGATCCTCATTGGCTGCAGCTTAGGAGAATAGTATATAAGAGAGATGGTTAAAACACAGCGTTGCCAGAAGCAAAGCGTGTTTTATTTTGGGCTGAAGTTATGTTGGTTGGTGTCCTTCCAACAGGTTGTATCTTGTTATCTCCTTGAATTTGGTAATTACTTATCCTGGTCTGTTGTGGAAATTTTGTCATTGTAGTTTGTTTGGTTTTTAATTTCACCTTTATCTATTCATTAAGTTCGGACTATTGCTTTCTTTGGAAGACTATTTTTGAGTACATTTTATTTCCAACTGGAAATTATTGAACTGTGGGGCCAAGTTGGAGGCATTAAAGGACATTTATTTACGTTTTGGATTTTGTTACATTTGTGTTACACTCTGGGTCATCACAGCTTCTGAGAAGGTCACAAAAGGGGATCACATGATCCTGGGATCCTCTTTTGTGAGCTTCCAACAAGCAAAATCAATGGGGGAAAACAGACTTGCTTAATGATCATGTTACTAACTTAACAATTGCAACGATTCACTTAACAACGGTGTCAAGAAATGTTATAAAATGGGGCAAAACTCACTTAACAAATGTCTTGCTTAGTAAGAGGAATTTTAGGCTCAATTGTGGTTGTACGTTGAGCACGACCTGTAGTCTACAGAGATTTCTCTTCTTGGGAACATCTTGGTGTTATTTTTAGGCCTCCTGCCAGAGGCTGAATATTAATTCTGTTTACTTTGGATGTTAAAGATTGATTTAGAACCAGATTTTTTTAAATGGGTGTGAACCTGCCTACTCTTTCCATGTCACACCCACTTTTTGAGCATGGATATTATTCAGGGCTGGATGTGGCCCATGGTGTACATTTAAACTTCAGCTGGTCTACATATAAACCATTCTCTAGTGTGGAGTTTCCCAAGCTTGGCAGCATGGCTGGGTAGGGAATTCTGGGAGTTGGAGTCCAGTTTTCTTAAAGTTGTTAAGTTTGGGAAACCGTTCTCTAGTGCAGAGGTCTCCAAACTTGGCAACTTTTAAGACTTGGGAACTTCAACTCCCAGAATTCTCCAGCCAGCATTGAAGTCCCCAAGTCTTAAAGTTGCCAAGTTTGGGGACCCTTGCTCTAGTGGAAAAGAGCCTGCCCCTTCTCAAGGCCATTTAGCTCCAGTGTAGCCCAGAAGAGAGCTTCCATGATGATATGACTCCTGTTATATGTTCCTCGTTGCATGAACATCTCTGATCAAACTAGATGGAAGATCGATCGTCTGTTATCTGTAAATTTTTGGTGGGGCATTTATTATCCAAAGCTTGTGTTTTCTACATTGCTCTCTGGAAAAACCCCATCCATCCTCTTTTCATCAGGTATGTTGTAGTTCTCATCCAAATGGACACTCTTGGTGTTAGAAAAAAAGATGAACAAGGATATGAACAATTGTATAAAGTCATGCATGGTATGGAAAATTTTTCCTCCCTTGCCCCAAGCAGTAGGACAAATGAAACTGATTAGAAAGCACTTCTCTACAAAATTAGTCCTTGGAATTCATTGCCACAAGCCATGGCGATGATCATTAACCTGAAAGCTCTAAAAGGGGGTTGGATGGATTCACGGAGGGCAGATCTATCAAAGGCTGTTGGTCTTGAAAACTTGATGGTACCCCTTGTTGGGGAATTGTGTGTCTTCAAATTCCAGTTCTTAGAGAATAGTGGTGAAGAGGGCTTATGTCTTAGTCTTGAGTCCCCTAGTGGCATCTAACTGGCCACTCTTAAGTCCTCAAAAAGCACCTAGTTGGCCATGAATGGAGGTTGGCCACACTAGGTCCTCCACAGGCATCTAGTTGGCCATTCTAGGTCCTCCAAAGGCTTCTAATTGGCTATTCTAGGTCCTCCAAAGGCAACTAATTGGCTAGTCTAGGTCCTCCAAAAGCAACTAATTGGCCATAAATGGAAGTTGGCCACTCTAGGTCCTCCACAGCATTTAGTTGGTCACTCTAGGTCCTCCAAAGACTTCTAATTGGCTATTCTACGTCCCCCAAAGGCAACTAATTGGCTATTCTAGGTCCTCCAAAGGCAACTAATTGGCCATGAATAGAGGTTGGCCGTTCCAGATCCTCCACAGGCATCTAGTTGGCCACTCTAGGTCCTCCAAAGGCAACTAGTTGGCTACTCTAGGTCCTCCAAAGGCATCTTGTTGGCTATTCTTGGTCCTCCAAAGGCATCTTGTTGGCCCTGAATGAAACTCACTTCTCAAAACAAATTGCTGGATTTATTCTTATGTTATCTGGTTAAGGCCAAACGTGTATTTTACACACAATTTGATTTCTGTAGTAGCTCATGGAGTAGGAGCTTATGGAAACAGTAGCATTCCATTCATCCTAGGAGTCTTAGTTTGGTTTCCTTATTTGTTTGTGTCCTATGGGCAGATAAATGAAATATTAATCACAAGACAAAATAACTAAAGAATGGCCCTTCTTCCTTGACCTGGAAATGAACTGGTTGGCAGAGGAGGGGTGAATTGTCCATCTGACCTCCAATTCAGCAAAAGAGGCCACTGTTTTCTTCCCTGTCTCTGAAGGAAAGATGCTTCTTTTGTAGAGCAGAAAATGTATGTTGCTTCTTAGCAGATAAATAAGATCTTTCCTAGGCTTAAAACGGTTGGCGTATTTTATTTGTCAGGTTGCCCAAGGCTGATTTATGAATTATCTTTCTGATAAACTCTTATTCACCTTTTGCTAATTTGCCTTCTGCCTTCCCAGGGGAGAGTGTTATGACGATTGAGGCGTGGAATCCTTTTCCACTTAAATTGCCAAAGCGCATGTAAAGTTTGTTGCTTTCATTTAGTTCTGGAAGCAGAAAAGTGACTAAGGAACTAGAGTTCTTTAAATCAGAATCTGTCACCCTCCAGGAATAATAGCTAATGACAAGGGTAGTTTCTCATCTCTGCTCACTACATTAGGATGAGTATTGCTTGTGAACATTGTTACCAATCACATTAAGCCCGTAATAATGGCCATTTATCTGAACCTAGCCAATTGTGGCTGCTTTAATACTTTTTAAATAAGTGTTCTGATGCTCTTTCGCAGTTAAAATTAAGCAGGCGTTCAATGTGGTTTGTCTAGAGAAGATTACTTAAAATCTACTTTTAAATGTCATAGCATGGCAGTATGTAATTTAGAGTGGATCCAGCAGTAAAATAAAATACCAATTTAGTGTTTTAGAAAGAATGCTGCCCTTCCTTCCTTCCTGCTTTTGGTTTATAGTCCAGGCCAGGGGTTCCCAATCTTGGCAACATTAAGACATATGGACTTCAACTCCCAGAATTCTGGCTGTCTGGCTGGGGAATTCTGGGAATTGAAGTCCACGTGTCTTAAAGTTGCCAATATTGGGAATGCCTGATCTAGGCCACTGTTTCTCAACCTCAGCAATTTTAAATGGCTCAGTTCCCAGAACACTTCAGCCAGTGTGTCCTTCCTTCCTCCCTCCCTCCCTCCCTCCCTTCCTTCCTTCCTTCCTCCCTTCCTTCCTTCCTCCCTCCCTCCCTCCCTTTCTTCCGTCCTTCTGTCCGTCCGTTGTAGTGCAATGCTTAGAATGTAGCATTGCAGGCAAACTGCCCATTGCCAGGAGTTTGATCCTGACTGGCACAAGCTTGACACCCTTCCATCCTTCCGAGGTTGGTAAAATGAGGACCCAGATTGTTGGGCAGCAATATGCTGGCTCTGTAAACCGCTTAGAGAGATCTCTAAAGTACTGTGAGGCGGTATATAAGTCTAAGTGCTAAATCACCACAGCTGTTAAGTTAACAAGGGTTTTCCCTGTTGACTTTGCATGTTGGAAGCTGCTGGGAATGTCATAAATTGTGATCAAATAACTAAAGGACACTCTATGCAGGCTAGTTGCAAGTATGACCACTGTAGTGGCATTATAGTTGACAGTCATCATAACTTTGAAGATGGGTTGTAAGTTACCTTTTTTAGAACTGTTGGAGCTCCAAATTATCATTAAACAAATGGTCGAAAGTCGAGGACCACCTACCTGTAATTAAATAGACTTTCATTAGGGGAGATTAATTAATTAACCAGGTCTTTGGTTCATTCCAGGTTAGGGTTAGGTTAAAATGCAACATTGCAGGCAGACTCTGCCAACTGCTAGGAGTTCAATCCTGAAAGGGCTCAAGGTTGTCTCAGCTGTCCATCCTTCCGAGGTGGGTAAAATGCGGACCCAGATTGTTGGGGACAATAGGCTGACTCTGTAAACTGCTTAGAGAGGGCTGTGGAGCACTGTGAAGCGGTATATAAGTCTATTGTTTATGGCTACATTCTATACAAATATATCTTCCAGATGCCTTAGCAGCAGCTGACCTGGTGTTAAACAGTAAGCCAGAAGGGCTGATTTCTATTCCACTTTGACATAAAGTTTTGTGGTTTATTCCACTCCAGTGATGAAATGGCAGTCTTAAATCTGGATTCAAAATTGGGAGCTTTAAATCTCACCCAGTAATTAGGTAGAAGTGCAGCAGCCCACAATGTTTGTAAACATTAAAATTGCTCAAGTGGAAAGTTTCTATCAAGTAATATCGAGAAATGATGACATTTCTGAGAAATTAGCCATTGGGTTAAGCAGTAAAGTCATCAGAAGATTAAGAAACAGATTTTTGGGAACGTGCTGTTGACAGAAAGATGGCAAGTAGTGAAAGGAGAATACCTTCAAAAGATAACATATGTAGGCCAGGCTGAAATTTGCATGTCTTAATCTTGTTCAGATTTGAAGGCTGAGAAGCAAGTAAAAGGAACTCTGCACCAACTTAAAACTGTTCAATGCAAATAGGTGATTGTATTAATTATTTGCATTCCTCAGAGGATATGAAGAGAAGCTTAAAAGGAGTGGTGTGATGAGCTGGAGGGCATCTCCCCGTTGTGTTGCAGACTGTAGTTTTAACAAATAGTTATTGCGAGTGACTCTCCTTAAAGAGGAAATTGTGTTTTTCCTGTGACACTTTTGGAAATGTATGTCCTTACAATAATTTAAGGGCTTCCTTAAGGACCGGCATTTGGTATGGCAGGATGTGTGGCATTTTGGCTATTTGTTAAAGCGAATCAGGTAAGTTTGCTCAATGAAATTTGTGTATACGTAAGCGGGGTTCATATGTTTGGAAACGTGCATAAATGTGGTGGGCGTTCTCTGCTGTGATCTCTGGAACATCCTCTCCATTATTTTATTTATTTAATTAAATTTATATGATGCCCCTCTCATTGGATAAGGGTCTTAAGAGCCACGGTGGTGCAGTGGTTAGAATGCAATATTGCAGGCTAATTCTGCTGACTCACATATAATAAGGACCCAGATTGTTTGGGGGCCATATGCTGATTCTGTAAACCACTTAGCAAGGGCTGTAAACAGTGGTGGGATTCAAAAAATGTTCACTACCATTTTTGTGGGCATGGCTTGCTTTGTGTGGTGTGGCATGGTGGGCATGGCGTGGCGGGTGTGGCAGGGGAAGGATACTGCAAAATCCCCATTCCCTTCCCCCACTCCACTAACCTGCTTTCCAGTTCCGTTCTCCTGGGCAGGGCAACAAAAGAAGACCCAGCCGATCAGCTGGGACTTGGGAGGCAGAGAATAGATGGAGATGGGGCCAGTCAGAGGTGGGATTTGCCGGTTCTCTATTCAAAATTTCCACTACTGGCTCTCCAGAACTGGTCAGAACCTGCTGAATGCCACCTCTAGCTGTAAAGCACTGTGAAGCGGTATAAAAGTCTAAGTGCTAAGTGCTATTGCTATATATTCACTCTCTCTATACCTGGGATTTGTATATTTTTCTTTTTCATATATTTTATTTTTTAATCATGATTGCATTGACATAACTTGTTTTTATTTTATGGTTGTAATACCCCTTGTGAAATTTGACAAATAAACAATAAATAAATCGTACTGCCTAGGAGCAGAAAATATTTAAGTCCTAGGTTTTGAAGAGTTTCCATCTAACCTGTGCTCCATATCACTTCTCTGGTCGGATCAGCATTTTACCCCTGAGGTAAAATTCTTTGTTATGAGGACACAGATTAATTTGCATGTTATCTTTGTACTTGAGAGATCTGTAGCCAAGGGAGTTGGAGAGTGGAAATCTCCCCTGGTTCTTGCAGTTTATAACGTCTCCATTTCCATATACACAGTGCTAGGAAACCTTGTAGGGGAGCCCTTCTAATGTATGATAATTAAAAAAAAATCAAATGCAACATATGCAATAGGGTTTTAAACATTACAGTTGTTAATTGATAAGGCACAGGTAGTTCTCGACTTACAATAGTTCATTTAGTGACCGTTTAAAGTCACTGAAAAAAGTGACTTATGACTGTTTTTCACGCAACCGTAGCGGCATCCCTATTATCGTGTGTTTAAAATTCAGATGCTTGGCAACTGACTCATATTTATGATGGTTGCAGTCATATCCTGGGATCATGTAATCACCTTTCGCCATCTTCTGACGAGCAAAGTCAATGGGGAAGCCAGATTCACTTAACAACCGTGTTACTAAGTTAACCACTGCAGTGATTCACTTAAGAAATGTCTCGAGAAGTCGTAAGATGAGGCAAAACTCACTTAACAAATCTTTCACTTCAGAGATTCACATTACAGCTGTGGCAAGAAAGGATGTAAAATGGGGCAAAACTCATTTAACAAAGTCACACTTAGCAACAGAAATTTTGGGCTCAATTGTGGCTGTAAGTGAAGGACTACCTGGACTTGTACTCTGTCTCACAGGTAAATTGCACCTGTATAACCAATCCACCTTCCTCTTTTCTTCTTCCACCGCCATCCTAATGACAGTTGTAACTTGATACATTTCAGGGCACCAGGTTGGGGAACGCAAACAGTTGAAAGACTACATGTTTGGCCATTAAAAAAAAACCCTGCCTTGCGTGTGTAGAAAGATGTGGTTGTTTTCCTAAGTCAGCCCTGACCCCATCCTGACAAAATCTATGGACATTCTCAGTGCTTTTTCAAGAGGCAATTCCACTTTCTGGTTTTTCTTTGAAGATGTTTCGCTTCTCATCTGAGAAGCTTCTTCAGCTCTGACTGGATGGTGTGGAATACAGGGAGCCATGTGTAGAGCTGGGGAAACAAAACAACCACTTCAAAAACACATGGCACAACATAGGAGAACGAACCCATGATGACAAGATTCAGAAGTCCATCTGCATTTAAAAGACAAAAGCCACTCTTTTGAAGACAACATAGTCCATATTTTGGACAGAGGAGACTGCTGGTTTGAAAGAGGGGTTAAAGAGGCCATCTGTGTCAAAATGGAACAGCCCTCTTCAACAGAAGTCCTTTTAGCAGTTCAAAGAAGGCTCCACACCCATTTGCACCACCCAGAGACCCTGAGGACACAGATAAACCTCCAAGTGGTCTCAAGGATTCTCTAAAAGAATGCAAATGTCCAGCTGTCTGCAAGGAGTATACATCCTTCCATTCCCCATCATCCAGTCAGAGCTGAGGAAGGTTCTTAGAGGAGAAGCGAAATCTCTTCAAAGAAAAACCAGAAAGTGGAGTTGCCTCTTGAAAAAGCACATTTGGGACATCCTGACAAAGATATATTTAAGGATGAAAAAAAAAAAAAAGGATGTGATTTCCTCTGATCATGTTTACTGAATTTCACATGTGTTTCCTGTGAGCCCGTGAGTATTTGTAGAGAATATCCTTATGACCCCAGAAGGACATTGTACCATCTACCATTTCACACACACACACACAAATGAAAAGAGAATCAAGAATCTCCTTGTTTTGTCTAGCCCATGCTGTATATGTCTTTGTTTTCAGCAAAATCCTCCTGTCCTCCACTGAACACAGCTTCCTGTTTGGTGTGGGATAAGGAAAAAGAAGCCAAATATTTACAGGTGTTAATTAGCTTAACAGTATGAGGGTGTTGGTCACTGTCACCGGCCATGCTTTTAGCAAAGGGCCCGATCAGTGGTCCGTCTTTGTGCAAATCTTTACCAGGCCAACCCATTGTTGTCAATAGCGTGCAATGATTCGGGTTCTCCAGAGCTCCTCTCCCAACCAAGCGTCCTCTTAGGTCCATGATGGCTTGCTTACCTATGGCATGCGTGCCACAGGTGGCACGCAGAGCCATTTGTGCCGGCACATGAGCTGCAGGCAAATTTACCTCACTGCACATGCACGTGCCTCACAACTGATTTTTGGCCGGTTTGAGGCCTTTTCGGCCTCCCAAAGGCTTGAGGAAGGCTTCTGCAGGCTTTGCAGGCCAAAAACTAGTCCCGTTTTGTCTGCTTCCTGTTTTTCTGAAAATACCGGAAGTGATGAAACGGAGCTAGTTTTCGGCCTGCAAAGCCTGCTGAAGCCTGCAGAAGCCTTCCTCAAGCAGTGCAGTGCAGGTAAGGGGGTGGCAGGGGTGGGTGGGGATTGCGTGTGTGCATGCATAGGGGGTGTGGGGGCATGCAGATTGCCTTCTGGGTGCGGGCACACAAGCGTGAGCGTGCAAGCGCATGCACAATTTTTGGCACAGGAGCCCAAAAAGATTAGCCACCACTGTCCTAGCTGTTGTTGTTGGGATCTGGAGATTAGAACATGTGGAAGGCACCAAGGCCCTGAAGGGTAGCTGTGATCTCAGGGTGGGACTTCACGCTTGGCATGAGAAGGCTTCTACAAATGAGTCATCTGCACCTCCAGTTCAGCAACCACTCAGTGGAGATGGCCTTCGATCCCAGAGATCTCCAGCTTAAAAGAATAATATGGATGGATATGCTTTGATAATGAAGAATTGCTGCCATTGGAAAGTCCGGGTTATCCTCGACTTACGACAGTTCCCCGAGTAACTGTTCAAAGTTACAACAGCACTGGAAAAAGTGACTTATGACCATTTTTCACACTTCATGACCATTGCAGCATGGTCACGGGATTTACATTCAGCTGCTTGACAAATGACTCACATTTATGACGGTTACAGCATCCCGGAGACATGGGATCAAAATCCAGATGCCTGGCAACTGACTCATTTTTAGGATGGTTTGCAATGCCCAGGGGTCACGTGATCCCCTTTTTCAGCCTTCTGACAAGCCAAGTCAAGAGGGAAACCAGTTTCGCTTAACAACCGTGCTACTAACTTTTAACAGCTACAGCGATTTGTTTAACAAATGCGGCCAGAAAATGGCACAAAACTCCCTTAAAACTCCCTAAACAAATTTCTCAGCAACATAAATTTGTGTTAAGACGACCTGGACAGAATTGCACTGAATGCACTTTTAACAACTGTCTTGCTTAGCAATTTTAGAAATTTTCGGCTGGATTGTGGTTGTAAGTCAAGGACTATCCTGATTTAATTTGGAGACCTCATGATATGACCTTTCTATGGCGCCTCTGTCTGTTATTCTCATCCATTCACTGCCATTCTGAACTTCCCTGCCTGCTTCCCTGCTGAATACTAAAATCCAGGTGTGAGATTAAGAGTGTTACTAATAATTACTTCTGCTTTTTAAAGTACATGGACAGTTACCTACTAAGCAGGTAAAGGTAGACCGTAAAGTGCTCCTGTGTAATTTCAGGGTTGGGCCCCTTTTATCCCAGTGTGCATATTTCTTTTTCAATCAGGCTAAAGTCACTTGGATTATTGCATTAATTAATTTTAAAGCCACCTTTTAATTACCGCTACATTACCTCCGCTAATAGTTTTGCAAAATGTGTATTAGAGAAATGCCACCTAAACTGACACGTCACCGTGATAAAATCAGTTATTTCATAACGCCACAGTGGTAGTAGAATAGTTACAGTAGCTCAATGGTATTTCATTAATATTCCTATTTTTAAAAGAAATCATGGCTGGAAAACAAAACACTACAGATTGTCCTTGACTTATGACTACAATTGAACCCAACATTTATGTTAAGTGAGAAATTGGTTAAGTATATTTGCCCTATTTTACGATTTTTCACACCATGTTTGTTAAGTGAATCACTGCCGTGCTGAAATTAGTAACAGCGTTTAAATGAATCCGGTTTCCCCATTGACTTTGCTTGTCAGAAGGTCGCAAAAGGGGATCACGTGACCCCCGGGACATTGCAACTGTCATAAATGTGAGTCAGTTATCAAGCCTTCGAATGTAAATCACATGACCCTGGGGATGCTGTAACAGTCGTTAAGTGTGAAAAAGGGTCATAAGTCACTTTTTTCCAGTGCTGTTATAACTTGGGACTTTGGTCACTAAATGAACTGCTGTAAGTTGAGGACTGCCTGTAATTACCTAAATAACAAACTGATCCTATCTCAAAAGATCGAGTCCATCTGTCTTATACCATCAAATTTCTTTTAGCCATCTATACCCGTGATGGTGAACCTATGGCATGTGTGCCACAGGTGGCACGCAGAGCCATTTGTGCTGGCACTCAAACTGCAGACAGACTTACTTCACTGCACATGTGCATGACTCACAGCTGATTTTTGGCAGGTTTGAGGCCTCTTTGTGCATTGCCTTCTGGGTGCTGGCACGCGAGCGGGAAACCGCGTGCACAATTTTTGACACAGGAGCCCAAAAAGGTTAGCCACCACTGATCTAGACAGTAGCAACTAAATCCTGTCAGCTGACATGGTGAAAAAGTGAAAAAGACGACTTATATGGGGAAAAATGCAGTTTTTCTCCTCAGCATTGAAAAATCAATTGTGGCTTCCGGTTTGAAGTCTCTTCGGTGACAGACAGAAATCTGCAATCTGCGCAGTTTCAGTCTGGGCTCACCCCTGGAGCGCCCCAAGCCGGCTGATTTCGGGGCTAAGCCACCCCGTAGAGGTGGTGAAGAGGGAGGGGGGAGACTGCCAGCAGGGTTGAGGAGAGCCGCATCTCTCCTCAGCTGGCCATTACTCCCTTTCCCGAAGGCAGTTGCAGCAGTGGTCAGAAATGGCCACCACAAAAAAGAACTCAACCGGAAAAGAATGTGCAGGAGGAAGATAAGAAGTGAAAGTTTTGGCTGACCAGGTTAAATTGTAAAAGCAGCAACTAAGGTACCCTGGAATTTAAACTTACAAAAAGATAATATCGCTCCCAAAGAAGAGTCGAAAGCAGCAAAGGAAAGTGAAAAGGGAAAGGTTTGGTTTTTTTTTTCTTCTCTCTCCTTCCCTATACTGACAACTAAGAGACTTAAATAAGAAATCGGAAAAATCTGCGTTGACATCAATAGGCATTAAAGCTGAAAATAAAACAAAATGTCAAAGGGATAATAAAGATTTCTGGACACTAATTTTTTTTTTTCATAAGCAGGAAGGGAGAGAAAAAAATAAGGGCAGGATCTGGAAGAGGGAGGAGACTGCCTGGAATTAAAAAGAATCTACAGTAAAACTTCAACAAGACTTCTAAAAGATACATTTTAACTGAAACTTTGTAACTAAACAGTAACCCCAAGAAGAGAAAGTGAAAAAAAAAGAGCAAAAAGAAACAGCTTGCGTGTATTTGGATTATTTGGTGATCTTTGGATTCTTGGTTATTACATTTGAATGACTAAAATTAATCGGGTGGTTGTTTAAAAATTTATACAACGGCACCACTTCTGGATGAATTGAAAATGGAACTTAAAAAGTACAAAAAAGATGCACAAGAAGGGAAGGATTCTTTTGGCTTCATTTTTCAATTCTTAGAAATGGAGATTTGGAACTATGAGAAATAACAAGAAACGTCTGCAAAACAAGAAGACTGGGACAAAGAAGAAGCCATCTTTAATGAACAAGTAATTTTATGTGGGGAAGAAAAAGGAAAAGGAGGGAAAGAGAATGGAGAATTTAAGACTTAAAAAAAACAACCAAAGAAAAGAAAAATAATTTGAAAAATAAGTATAGTACTGGAAAGCAACAGAAAAGGGGAATACAGAAGAGAGAAATAGAGGTAGAGAGACAAAGGGGTAAAAAGGGGAGAGAGAAGAAGAGAGGGAAGAAGGAAAGGAAAAGAAGTTACAAAGGACCGGAGCAAGATATAGAGAAACAGGACCTATTTAGAGATAATGGGTGAAAANTGAATGGGAACTTTTTAATTAGTTAATGTTTTATAAAATATAAGTGAAGAGGGGGGGATTAATTATGGAAAGCTTATAATTGTTCCCATAGACGTATGATATTTAGTTGAAAAGTAATGTTAAAGAAGTTAAGACTTTAATGAATATTAATATTAATGATAGAATTGAATTGGAATGGAATGTGTTGTTTTAATTACATACGTTTATAATTTTTTCTTTTTTTAAGAATATAGTGTGTATTTTAAGAATGTACCAAGCAGAATCCAAATGGAAGTTATGTATTATGTTGAATGTTATAACTTTAGGGTATATATTGAAGCCTAAATAAGAGTTAAATGGATAAACTTAAAAGATATAAAGGCATCATACTCCATACTCATACTCTAGACTACTGCATCCAGTGTTGGTTACCACATTATAAAAAAGATGTTGAGATTCTAGGAAAAGTACAGAGAAGAGCAACCAGGATGATTAGGGGACTGGAGACTAAAACATATGAACAGAAACTGGGCCTGGCTAGTCTAGTAAAGAGAAGCACCAGGGGAGACATGATAGCAGTCTTCCAATATTTGACACAGAGAGGAAGGGGTCAAGTTATTTTCTAAAGCGTCTGTAGGCCAGACAACGAATAATGGATGGAAGCTGAACAAGGAGAGATTTAACCTGGAAATAAGGAGAAACTTTCTGACAGTGGGAACAATCAACCCATGGAACAGCTTGCCCTCGGAAGTTGTGGGAGCTTCATCCCTGGACGCTTTCAAGAAGAGATTGATCTGCCATTTGTCAGAAATGGTGTAGGGTCTCCTGCTTGGGCAGGGGGTTGGACTAGATGACCTACAAGTTCCCTTCCAACTCTGATTATCTGTTAATCTGTTATCTGACTTACAACAGTTCACTGTTCTGTTAGTGATCATTCAAAGGAACAAGGGCACTGAAAAAAAGCGATTTATGACCATTTTCACACTTAAGATCATTACAGCATCCCCGTGGTCACAGGATTTACATTTGGATACTTGGCAAGTGGTTCATATTTATGAACAGTTGCAGTGTCCCTGGGATCACGTGGTCCCCTTTTCTGACCAGCAAAGTCAATAGGGAAGTCAGATTCACTTAACAACCATGTTACTAACTTAACGACATCACTGATTCACTTAACAAACGTGGCAAGAAAAGTGGTAAAAAAAAATGGGTGAAACTCACTTAACCAACATCTCAATTAGCAACATACTTTTTGGGCTCGATTGTGTTCACTTGTCGACGACTACCTGTACTGTATGTATAAGGAACCTCGGTGTCGCAGTGGTTAGAGTGGAATATTGCAAGCTGCTCCTATTGCAATTTGGCAGATCGAATCCCAGCAGGCTCAAGGTTGACTCAGCCTTCCATCCTTCCGTGGTGGGTAAAATGAGGACCCAGATTATTGGGGGCAAACAGGCTGACTCTGTAAACCGCTTGGAGAGGGCTGTAAATCACTGTAAAGTGGCATATAAGTTTAAGCGCTATTGCTATTGCTATTCCCCAACCTGGTGCCCTCAAATACAACAAGTTAAAACTGTCATCAGGATGGTGATGGAAGAAGAAAAGAGGCAGGAGCTCTACACCGATCTGTCCTGAGAGACCTCATAGTTGGGAAGAGTTGAGAGAAAGAGCTCCAGTAAATGTCTCATAGTACCTGGTTTTTATTTCAAGACGTTTTGCTTCTCATCTAAGAAGCTTCTGAGACCTGAAGAAGCTTCTTGGATGAGAAATGAAACTTCTTCAAAGAAGAGCCAGAAAAATCCAGTTGCCTCTTTGAAAAAAACACTTTTGGGACAACCATGAGCTGGATGACTGAGAATCTCCATAGACATCTGTTTTGAGAGTGCAGCTCTGAGCTTTTCTATAAGGGTCACTTTCCGTCCTCTTTCTCAGAAGTCTGTCTCTTTAAATTAGAGGCCATTTTCTCTACAATAGAAGAAGATCTTTGGTGAGCACCAAGGAGACGAAAGAGATTTTGAGGACGAGAGATACCAACTAGTTATGAATGGGTTGATTTGTCTCTGGCAACCAAGTGCAGAGTCTTTGTTTATGGAGAGAGAGGATTGGAAATCGATAGTTGGCCTCCTCCTTAAGAGGGTCTCCCTGGGTCCAGAGTGTTGGATAATTATTGTTCAACCTCCCACCTTTCCACTTGAAAAAAGATTGTTCAGACTGTAGCAAGAGACCAAGCTTAGAGTACCTTAGAGCAGGGGCCCTCAACTCCTGGTTCTGCAGCCCAATACAGGACCATAGCTGTGCAAGCAGTGGGCGAAAACACAAAAACTTCCCCTCTTCCTCCTGCGGTTCATCCGGAAAGGTTGGGGACCCTTGCCCTGGAGGAAATAGATAATCTGAAGCCTTATCTGGTTCCAATGTATGCAGCGATGGAATGTAAGGTCCCAGGAACCATGAATCACAGGTGGACTTGCTCCCTAGTAGTTTATTTATTGTGTTGATAGAAATCTTGCCAGACTGAAGCAACAATCTGCATAACTACTAGATATGCTCGATATGCTCTGTGAATTGCTAGGGAGGGTCTGTTTTTGCCCTTTTTCCTACGTACCAAAAAGACTCTATGCTTCATTATCTCTTTTGCTCTTTGGGAAAGGGCCCCTCCCTTCTGGGAATCCAGATTGCATTCCACCACAACTGGTCACCTTTGTCATACTAGTGGATGTCCTCTGTCAGGATTTAGATTGGGTAGTGCACCAGCAATGAGATGATAAGCCACCTGGGAAAGCCAAGGGAAATCATCAAAACCATAACCCTCCCCCCCGCCCCCGAAAGTTAGAATATTTTGGATATTGATGCGACACCCGGACAAATACGGCATACTTTACTTAATCCTCCAGGGAAAGATTGAAGGCTAAAGAAGAACACCACGGCTTCAAAATCTAAAATACTGGTTTGGAGAAAACTCAGCAGCACTTTTTCATGTGGCTGTAGACAAAAATAGGATTGCCAATGTGATCACCAATGTATGATGATGGATAGAGGAGGAGGAGGAGGAGGAGGGGGAGGAGAAGAAGAAGAAGAAGAAGAAGAAGAAGAAGAAGAAGAAGAAGAAGAAGAAGAAGAAGAAGAAGAAGNGAGGAAGAAGAATGCCTATCCCAGTCTTGCTAAATCTCTTGGAAGCTTTTAACTCCATTGACCGTGGTGTCCTTCTGGACCATCTTTGGAATTGGGGGACATTATTTTACAATGATTCTTCCCCTTCCTTAATGGACAATTTCAGTGGGTGTTGACAGGAGAGAAGTTGACTTGGACATCCCCTTCTGGATGTCCCCTTCTGGAGGTGGTTCCCTTCTGCTTGATATCACCATAAACCTGCTGGTTGAGTTCATCTGTCAGTTTGGGGTACAGCATAACCAGTATCTGAAATGATACTCAGTTCTAAATTTGTACAACAAGTTGTATTAGTGAGGCTATTGAGGTCTTACTGTCTGAAGACTGTGAGCATCTGAATGGGAGAGAATAGAAGATTTACCATATGTTCCAAATTATGTTTAGCTGAGGGGAAAAAAAATCTTGTAAAGTAGTTTGTGATGTTGTTATCGTTGTTGGTTGCAAAGTCATGTCTAACCCATTGCGACCCCGTGGACAACGTTCCTTCAGACCTTCCTGTCCTCTACCATCCTCTTTTTATTTGTTTTATTTTATTTATTTATATTTATTTTATTATTTTATTTATTGTATTTTATTTTACTATTATTTTAATTGCTTTCTGTTGGCTCTTGATGTTATTTTTCTGCTCAGATAAGCCTTAATGGATTGTGTATCCTCTTGAATGTAGCTTTCCAACAGGGAAGCAATTAGCATATTCTTTTTTAATAAACAGAGAGATACGTTGGCAAATGTGGAATTTTTTTATTTTTTATTTACTGTGCATTGCTTGTCGTCTTGGATTTCTCTTGCCACAGAGCATCTGCTGTTTTTGTCTGTTATCTCTGTTAGATGCCACAATACAGGCTGTTGTCTCAGCTGCCCTTCCCATTGTGGGAAGGCTGGATGGGGAAAGGGCAGCAAAGCAATATGCTTGCTGAAATCTAGATCAGTTGATAAGCCAAACCTTGTATATTTTTTTGTGGGATATACCACCCTGGAGAAAGGAATCCTGGGGTGATGCACAGTGCTGGGATTAAAAAATTTTTTATTACTGGTTCTGTGGGCTTGGTGGGTATGACAGGGGAAGGTTACTGCAAAATCCCATTCCCTCCCTACCCCACTAACCTGCTTTCCAGCTCTGTTCTCCTGTGCAGGGCAACAAAAGAAGACCCAGCCAATCAGCTGGGACTTATGAGGCAGAGAATAGATGGGGGCGGGGCCAGTCAGAGGTGGTATTTGTCGGTTCTCCGAACTACTCAAAATTTCTGCTACCGGTTCTCCAGAACTGGTCAGAACCTGCTGAATACCCACCTCTGGGCATTTTGGCCTTACCTTTTAACACCTGAGCATTGGAAAACATATAATTATGAGGGAGCTTGGTCTTTTAGAATCATGTATGTGGTGATGAAGATGATGAAGATGTACATGGCCTTTAGATAACATTATAGAAAGCAGACCGTTGCAAACATTATAATGTCCATATTGCTCGTCATTACTGTCTTTTCTAGTATTTCAAAAGTACTCTACTGTCTCTATATTGTAGATAGATTACAGGTAGTCCTTGACTTACGTCCACAATGGAGCCCCCAAATTTATGTTGCTAAGCAAGACAGTTGAGTGAGTTTTGCCCCACTTTTTAAATGACCTTCCTTGCCACCGTTGTTAAATGGATCGCTGAAGCTGTCCAGTTAGTAACCCGGTTGTGAAGTGAATCTGGCTTTCCCATTGAGTTTGCTTGTCAGAAGGTCACAAAAGGGGATCACATGACTTTGGGACACCCACTGCAACCGTCGTAAAAACAAGTCGGTTGCCAAACATCTGGATTTGGATCACGTGACCATGAGGATGCTGTAATGGTCGTGTGAAAAACTGTCTTTAAGTCGCTTTTTTCAATGCCGTTGTAACTTTGAGCGGTCGCTGAACGAATAGTTGTAAGCAGCTGCGATTCTACCGGTTTGGACAGGTTCTATAGAACCGGTTGTTATGATTCTGCAAAGTTCAGAGAACCGGCAAATCATGTCCCTGGATGACTGCAATTTGGCAGTTTGAATCCCACCAGGTTGAAGACTGACTCAGCCTTCCCTCCTTCTGATGTGGGTAAAATGAGGACCCCAAATTGTTGGGGGCAATAGGCTGATTCTGTTAATTGCTTAGAGAGGGCTGTAAAAGTACTGTGAAAGCGGTCTTTAAGTCCAAGTTCTATTGCTATGATAAATGTGGCCTCTTCCTAACCGTTAAGGGCCTAATGATCATTTTGCTTCATTGAATGAAACCTGTCACATATTTGTTCTTTGTCTTTTAGAAGTTTAGATTTTAGTTTGCAAGTCAAAAACTGGGCCCGAAGCCCACGAGTTATGATGCTGAGTGTCAGTTAAAACATAGATTTCCCAATTTGGCTGATTGTCTGTTTGGGTTTCATGTGGATTGCACAATCATCTTTCTTATCTGATTAAATTGAGGCAGGCTTTAAAAATTCTCCTGAAACAAGAACCAAACTGCTAGTTACAGATGGGTGTGTCAGGAATAACCCATCATTTAAAGAGTTGTGGTTTTTTTTGCATCAAAGTTAGTGTATGGAGCTGTTGTGGTTGGCTGTTTGCAATCTGGAAAATAAGTTCAATTTGTCCCCCAAGCAGAGGGGGGGAAATTGACAATCCATATTAGGTGCAGTGTTTATTCCTTCCTGGGCTCTGAAGATGTGTCCTCACAGAGTTTGAACAGTGAGTCTCAGTTAGGTTTTGCCCATCTGTCTGTGTGTCTGTCTTTATATAGCATGGCATTCTTCTCAAGGTGTCTTTAAAAATAAAGAGTATTTAAAAATAAAAAAAAGAGTATTTAAAGAGTATTTAAAAATAAAAAATATAAAGTTTAAGCGTAAGAGTTAACATGCATTCATTGGAGAAAGCAATTACGTTTGGAAGAATTAGCAGTCAAAGGAAACCAGGCTGAGAAAGACATGACAGCAGTCTTCCGATGTCTCAGGGGCTGCCACAAAGAAGAGGGAGTCAAGCTATTTTCCAAAGCACCTGAGGGCAGGACAAGAAGGAATGGATGGAAACTGATCAAGGAGAGAAGGAACCTAGAACTAAGGAGACATTTCCTGACAGTTAAAACAAGTAATCAGTGGAACCACTTGCTTCCAGAAGTTGTGAATGCTCCAACACTGGAAGCTTTTAAGAAGAGATTGCATAACCATTTGTCTGAAATGGTATAGGGATTCCTGCCTGAGCAGGGGGTTGGACTAGAAGACCTTTAGGGTCCCTTCCAATTCTGTTATTCCGAACATGGTGGCTGGACACCATCAAAGCTGACCTCAGTCAGAGTGTCAAACTTAGAACGACTCAAAGAAGTCATGCAAGATTGGAAAATGTGGAGAGACCTGGCTCACAGAATCGTCAAGAGTCAGACATGACCGAATGGATAACATTGTCATCATCAATGTAAATTAATGAATTAAAAGCTCAGCGAAAGAGAGGTATGAGGGTGAAGGTTCATTCTCTGAGCTTGGTTGATTTCCAAACGTTTCGTCACCAGGCTAGGTAACATCTTCGGCAGAGTTTAGGGCAGTGGTGGCTAAACTTTTTGGGCTCCTGTGTCAAAACTTACACGCCCATCAGCACACACGCACTTGCATGCCAGCACCCAGAATGCAGGCAATTCCCCATGCCCCCTACACATGCAATCCCCCCCCCACTACCCCCTTAACTGCACAGCACCTCACAGCTGATTTTTTGCCTGATTTGAGGCCTTTTTCAGCCCCGCAGAGGCTTGGAAAAAAGCCTCTGAAAGGCTTTTCAGACTGAATTATAGGCCCATTTCCTCACTTCCAGCATTACAGGAAGTGATGAAATAGGCCTATAATTCAGCTTGAAAAGCCTTGTAGAGGCTTTTTCCAAGCCTCTGGGAGCCCAAAAAGGTCTCAAATCAACCGAATAAATCAGCTGTAAGGCGCACGCATGTGCAGTGAGGTAAGTTTGTCTGCGGCTCGTGTGCCAACACAAATGACTCTGCATGCCACTTGTGGCATGTGTGCTATAGGTTCGCCATCATAGATTTAGGGGATGTCAGAATGAACATCCTACAGCCAAGCTACAAATATTCGCCACTATTGCAAAGAGAGGGATCGTTCGTTTTCCTAAATAGTGGGAAAGTAAAGGTCAAAGCCATCTCCTGGGAGACCACATCCCATAGCTGAAGAAGACCCTGAGAATTACTGAGCTTCTGGCAATGGAGTCATCTTCAGAAGGGCTTTTCCTACTCATGGAAGTGTCCCTGCTGGTTCATAGTGAGAGAGGTGCATATGTTCAGTCCTTAGCTATTTAAGTTATTAAAAGTCAACACAACAGCTTAAACTGGTTGTATCGACTTGTTACAAGCCTAGATCTTTCAGTAATCCTGCTTAAAAGCACAGGGCAGCAGCCAAGAAGGGATACAGCTAGTGTCGATAAATGTCACTGAGCCTGACCCATTCAGGAGGGGCTGCAATGGATGCACTACTCATACGTCTGCAGTTGTTCCTTGCACAATCTTGGCCTGCAAAGAGGTGACAATTTGAGGAGCATTCCCAGATGGGATTCTCAACCTATTTTGACCATGTCATGCGGTGGGATTCACTGGAGAAAGCAGTTGCGCTTGGAGTCTGCAGAAATTCTCAATCATCCAGGCCATGGTTGCCTCAATGCTCCCACACCAGTGGCCCCCAACCTTTCTTGAACCAGGGACCGGTTTCACGATTATTTATTCTTCCACGGACCGGTACCTGAGTAACGCGAGACTCCACCGCCATCGGGACGGCTCTTCATTCAAGGCTGCCCCCCCTTCAACAAAACTAAGGCACGAGCACCCAAACGCCGCTTTCCAACTGAAAATCGGGAAGTGCCATCGAAACAAGATGGCGGTGCCCAAGCTTTGCGGCCTGGTCAAAAATGATCCACGGACCGGTACCAGTCCTGGGACCGGTGCTTGGGGACCCCTGTCCCACACCATTCATAGATGTTCATCCCAGATTGTTTGGCTGGAGGTCTGTGGAGATTCTCAGTCATCCAGATCACGGCTGTCCTCAGGATGCCTTTTCGGGAGGTGACTGGTCTTCTTTTGTTTTTTATTTTGAAGACGTTTCGCTTCTCATCCAAGAAGCTTCTTCAAGAGGTTTCTTTGGATGAGAGGCGAGGCGTCTTCAGGGGAGGGAATGGGTATGTGTGTCCAGTTGCCTTCTGGGGGAGCGCCTTTGGGACAATTATGCTTAGAAGAGTAAGCAGTAAAAGGAAACCAGGTTGCTAAAGAACACAGTGGCTGGACACCATCCATAAATGCTGACACCAGCCTGAACATAGAACAGGGGTCCCCAAACTTGGCAACTTAAGGCTTGTGGACTTCAACTCCCAGAATTTTCCAGTCAGCTATGCTATGCCATCACTTAGCAAGGACTTCCTATATTGAAAAACCTCAAAGGCTCAAATTCATCAGATTGTCCGGAAGGTTACAAGAGTTGATGGACTTGAAAGTCACCAAATGGTCAGGAGAAACTAGCATGATCTAATTTCTGGAGTAGATAATCTCCCAGAGTAATCCTGATGAACCCAGATGGAAATGGGAACCTCAGTTGAAATAGGTCCAGACAATCGGTTTTGTCAAAGTGCAACTGAAATGGCACCATCTTGTCCAGGAATGGATTATTTGAGACTGGCTTGGATTATAGTTGTAGACATCTTCCAGGTTAGCTAGAGGAGATCTTACCTGGTGTCTTTTAAAAAGACAAGAATATATACTGTATGTCCAAAGGAACATTGATTAACTCCTTAACTATAGGATCGGTTTCACATTGCCCAATTCAATCAACCAGGAGAAGGTAAGTTTCTGGGGAAAAGATGATATGGGTAGACCACAATTGAGTCCAAAATTTCTGTTGTTAAGTGAGACATTTGTTAATTGAATTTTGCCCCATTTTACAACCTTTCTTGCCATAGTTGTTCAGTGAATCATCACAGTTGATAAGTTAACAGCCCGGTTGTTAAGTGAATCCGGCTTCCCCATTGATTTTGGTTGCAAAAGTTGATCACCTGACTTCAGGAGACAGCTGTGGTCATACATATGAGCCAGTTGCCCAGAATCTGGATTTGGATCACGTGATCACGGGGATGCTACAAAGGTCATCAGTGGGAAAAACGATCACAAGTCACTGATGGGCGTGTAAGTTTTGACACAGGAGCCCAAAAAGGTTAGCCACCACTGCCCTAAACTCGGCCGAAGATGTTACCTAGCCTGGTGACGAAACGTTTGGAAATCAACCAAGCTCAGAGAATGAACCTTCACCCTCATACCTCTCTTTCACTGAGCTTTTAATTCATGAATTTACATTGATGATGATAATGTTATCCATTCGGTCATGTCTGACTCTTGACGATTCTATGAGCCAGGTCTCTCCACATTTTCCAATCTTGCACGACTTAAAGAGTCGTTCTAAGTTTGACACTCTGGCTGAGGTCAGCTTTGATGGTGTCCAGCCACCGTGTTCGGAATAACAGAGTTGAAAGGGACCCTAAAGGTCTTCTAGTCCAACCCCCTGCTCAGGCAGGAATCCCTATACCATTTCAGACAAATGGTTATGCAATCTCTTCTTAAAAGCTTCCAGTGTTTGAGCATTCACAACTTCTGGAGGCAAGTTGTTCCACTGATTAATTGTTTTAACTGTCAGGAAATGTCTCAGTCCTCATCTTTCTACTGGGTGAGGATGGGGTGTCCATCACTTAGATACGTACATGTTGAAAATAATCCATAAGAACAGAATAAGTGGTTGCCGGATTGCTTCCTGGTGATCTGCCAAACACTAAATAAAAGCCAGAATGAATCTGATCCACTTTGTCTAGAAAGAACAATGAAAATTGCTCACTGTGAACCATCTGCTTGAGCTATCCATCTCCCAATTCTTAATGGTCACGCTGAATAAACAAACATTCATATGTGATGGAGCAGAGAAGTCAACAGCATAGAGAGAGAGAGAGAGAGAGAGAGAGAGAGAGAGAGAGAGAGAGAGAGAGAGAGAGAGAGAGAGAGAGAGAGAGAGAGAGAGAGGAGGATGTTATTGAGTAAATAAGGAAAACACTGGAAGGTATATCTTTAAGTGTTGGGAATTCAACTCTTAACAGAGCTGTTTGAGGACCTACCAGCTATATGTTAAGGCAGGGGTGTCAAACTCAAAGTCCACAGGCCTGCAGAGTGCTTAAATCTGGCCTGCGGGGCTGCCCTGGAAATAGAGAAAGGACTGGCCTGCAGTGCCTCTGCTAATGAAAACTGAGCTCGGGAAGGTGGTAATGTCCAGGTAGTGGACCTTGTAGAAGTCCAGCAGGGCCAGCAGGTTCTCGAACTCCTGGTCGCCGATCTTAAAGCGCCACCTGGGCAGAGAGTTGATGATATAGTGTGAGATGCGTGCATTCTCCAACACAGCATGTAGTTGCCGGGGCAGGTGGATGAGTTGCTCACCAGGAAGGTCCTGTGCAGCCGGCCCTGCGCCTCTGTGCGCAGCAGTGGGCCCGCGTACTACTCCGCCTGGTCCGACGTGTCAAAACGGCGCCCTGAGGCCCCCAATGAGGAGGGTGGGGACGGTGACGACATTATGTCAGACGGGGCTTTCGCCCGCCGGAGCCCGTGCCCAAATGTTTACGTTTTTACAGGCAGAGGGTTGCAGGAGGCCATCGCAGCTGGAAATGGAGCTCGGGAGCCCATTTTTACTGGCACAGTCCTCGGGCCATCCCAGGCACGCCCTGACACAGGTGATGTCGAGCTGGCCATGTCCCTCCCAGGACCCCAAGGTCAAACACAATCCTGATGCAGCCCTCAATGAAATTGAGTTTGACACCCCTGTGTCAAGGCCTCTTTCTCAGGACTTCACATAGTATCTGTGATTTGCAGAAATTTACAGCTAGTCCTTGTCTTAATGGCCATAATTGGGACAAGAATTTTGATCCCTATGCAGCGGTCATTAAATGATTCATCGCAGGACCAGACCTGATTTTACGACTGTTTTTACTGTGGTTGTTAAGTAAATCTTGCAGCAGTTCAGTGAATCATGTGGTCATTAAGTCAACCCAGTTTCCTCTGTTAACTTTGCTTGACAGAAATCGGCCGGGTATATCTCAAACTGCAATCAGCCGATGGCAGGATGCTGCAACCAGTCATAAGTATGAGCTGGTTGCCAGGCATTCAACTCACAATCACTGGAGTGAAGTGACAGTTGTTTCTTCAAGGACAGGTTGGGTGCCATTTTCAGTGCCATTCAGTGGTGGTATTCTACCGGTTCTGCCCAGTTCTGGTGAGCCGGTAGCAGTGATGAGTAGCAGAGACTGAACCAGTTCTCTCCACCCCTCTGCTGTTGGGCCTACCAGCCTGTCCGGGCTCCCATACTCAATTTTATCCGCTGAATTTGAAGCGTAGCTGTTTTGCGCGGCACAGAATAGTGCCGCACAGCAGCTGCTGAAGCGACTGGGATCGTGCAGGCTTGCAGGAGGTGAGTGAGAATGCGCACCGAACCAGTGGCAAAAATATTTGAATCCCACCACTGCTGTCATTGTAACTCTAAAGTTCTAATTCCAAACCATCTTTACAACGAATGATCCAATGGTTTGGAATTATCTGCATTACAGAAGTTGTGTTTTGTTGGTTTTATAGATTTATTGCATACTATAAAACAAGACCTGCAAGGTCCCTTCCAACTCTGTTACTCCGTTAACTTACCTGTTAACTTTATGTCTTTTTTTCTCTCCCACAGTTCAACCTGCTTATTAGAATCACTCTCACACTTATAGTTGGACCCCATCAATCATAGATGTCTTCTTTTTTCCTTTCACATTCCTGGTTAAATGTTCCGAGCATGTTTGATCCATGCCCTGATTATTGTGTAGGTGTGGCCCTGAATGAGGAACTAGTAGTATGAAACTGGGCCTTTTATGAAATAGGCTAAAGGCTAAAACAGCCAGTAAATTCTTGTTTCTGTTTAGCAGAGGTAGACCGATTACACCAAACATGGAACAATAATAGGGAATCTTCCATCAATCCCAATTAGCCAAGATGGTCTTGTGAAGCTAGAACAGACACAGAATTTACTCAAAAGCAAGTGTTTAGGGTAGACCGACAGTACATTGGTTGGAGGATAAGCATCTTGCAGATATAAGTTTAAAAGAAATTATTTTTTCTCTCAAAAGCACAAGAGGGCAGGAGAAGAAGCATTGGGTGGAAGTTTTTTAAAGAGAGATACAACCTGGAAATAAGGAGAAAATTTTCTGAGAGCAAGAATAATTAATAATGGAATAGCTTACTTCCAGGAGTTGTGAGTGCTATAAGACTGGAGGTTTTCAAAAATAGATCGTATAACCAGGATGGTCTATATGGCCTCAGATGCAGTCCCCTTCAGTCCTGTGACTCTGTTTTATGAAATACAAAATATTCACTGGTTCTATATAAAGAAGACATTTGTATAGCTGGAGCTAATCCAGTAGAAATTACTTCATTAACATAATGAAAAAAATATAGCCCACATGTGAATAAAACAATATTCCACTAAGGATTATCTTTGGGGTTTTTTCTGATGCTATTTTTCAACCACATTAAGTTGCTAATTCTTAAGTCAGTGTGTAAGAGGAATTATTCAGGCATAATACTAATCTTAATGCAAGATCAGTGGCGTCTGAAATCATGTAAAGCCATTGGAGCAAAACCGATCCAGATAGAATGACTCATTGTTTGTATTTGTGCAAATAAAATAAATAGTTATTCGTTTCATGTCCTGATTTTGAATGTCTTTTCTTTTTTTGTTTTTCGTACTGTATGCTGCCAAGGGTGGAACTTCTACTGGTGACAAATAAAAGGAGTATATAATGAAAGAAAAACAAAGGCCTCATATCTGCTAAGAAGCGATTAACTTTGGAAGTACCAAAGTACAGAGTCAACAGAAGCTTAATAGGATAGAATTAAATTGCTGGGCTTGTATGTCAGACTTCCTGAATCTGACCTCGGATCCTATTAAAACGCATCTAAAAACAATTCGACATTTTTGGCAACATCTGTCAGTGGTCCCGCTCCTATATAATAATATCTCTAGTTACACTAATCTGGGACTGCCCATTTCCACTATGCCTGGGAGGTCTGCAGGAAATTAAAATCATATCCGGCTGCTAACCCTCATTCAGGGCCAGACAAAGGAATTAGTTGAGGCTCTCACCAGCACGTGAAACCCAGGAAGACTAATGTTTGATATCTAGCACACCTTTTTTTTCATTGCAGCTGTCACACCCAGCAAAATTTCACTTGCTCCTCTCTCCCCCTCCCTCCCCTCAAGGATGGTATCCTGGACTCACACTTCCCCTTCCGACAACCCTCCGAGGTGGGTTAGTTTATGGACAAGCGTCTGCCTGATGCAAAAACCCAAACCAACGTTAGGTGGCAGGAGAGGATCAGCTTCTCCTGTTTCTCTTTGCTGCCCATCTAGAGGTTGTGATCCAGATTTTTGCAGCTTAGAAATGGTGGAAACTTTTTTTTTTACATATACCCTGAATGCAGTAGCAGTTTGGCTTCATGATAGAGATGGATGATCATGAAATAATTCTAGATGAAGAGGAATTTGATTGCAGTCAGATACCATTCAGAGAGAAGATCTTATGTGATTGAGGAATAAGCTTGTTAGGGGTTTGGTTCATTATACAATAGGAAGTCACAGTGGTAGGTTTCACCCATTGTAGTAAGCGGAAAAGAAACCAAGGATGGTCTGACGTCTGTACCCAGAATTCCCACTGCCTTCTCCCTCCCATTGGGGGCATCTGCCTTGAGGATGGATATTGGAGTCAGGATAAGGGGTACAAAAACTAAAGGCAAGCAGAGTGTGAGAACAGGTTAATAGGATCTACATATAGCAGGGGCATCAAACTCTGTTCCATTGAGGGTCACATCAGGGTTGTGTTTGACCTTGGAGGGGTGGGGAGAGCATGGCAGAAGTGGTATTCAGCAGGTTCTGACCAGTTCTGGAGAACCGGTAGTGGAAATTTTGAGTAGTTTGGAAAACTGGCAAATGCCACTTCTGACTGGCCCTGCCCACATCTCTTCTCTGCCTCCCAAGTCCCAGCTGATTGGCTGGTTCTTCTTTTGTTTCCTTGCACAGGAGAACGGAGCTGGAAAGCAGGTTAGTGGGGAGGGAATGGAGATCTTACAGTATCCTTCCCCTGCCACGCCCACCAAACTATGCCCACCAAGCTATGCCCACCAGTCATGCCTACACAACCGGTAGTAAAAAATTTTGAATCCCACCACTGGAGCATGGCCATGGTGGATGTGGCCAGCTCGATGTCACTCATGTTGGGGGCACCTGTGATGGCCCAAGCGCTCTGCCAGGGACCATGGAGCTCCATTGTCCCTGGCAGAGGGTTGCAAGAGGCCATCACAGCCGAAAACAGAGCTCAGGTGGGCCACAGGCAGCTCCCCCCAGCTCTGATTTTGCCCGCAGAGGCACCGTGGGCTGGTCCTTTGCTGCTTTTCAGGGTGGCCCCACAGGCCAGATCTAAGCACCCCAGTTTGACATACAGACCTCAGATTCTGCTGTTCCAAGATTTCATCCTAGTTCAAAATGTAAATACATAAGTATTAGATTAGAGACACGCCATGGGCCCATCCCCTCAGCTTGAAAAAGAGAGCAAGGCTGGTGCAAGGGGGTATATATGAGAATAAAGCCTCCATACATTTTTCTTCTCCCTTTGCAAAGATGCAAATGCACATACGCATACATGCATGTGCAGAGAATTGAAAAAAAATTGGGGCTGCTGGTTCGTTGTTTATGTTATATTTAGCAACATTGAAGGGACACACCTCCAGAATTGGCTTTGTCCTTAAGGGGTTTTGTCATGCCGCATTCTTGGAACAGGCTCCTTCTTTTAAACATAGGTTAAGCCTCGTAGGGCCGTGATCCAAGTATTTGTGTACAAGTCCTGCCAGTTGGGGACCTCACAGTTGCCAAACAGAGATTAGCTTCGCTTTCAGCTTCTGCTGAAGATCTGCCACTTTCAATTGTGGGCCTTCTCCACCCATTGAAGGAAGGTCTTTGGCAGTTTGGTTGACTGGGCTTCCCTGATGAGCAAGAAGCAGGATTAAGAAGTTCAAAGTTTAGAAGGGAATCTGCAAAAGGTTATAAGGGGATAAGGCAAAGAGAAGTAACCTGGGGGCCTAGAATTGCATGGTCTGGCCCAGGGGTCTTCAAACTCGACAGCTTTTAAGACTTGTGGACTTCAACTCCCAGAATTCCTCCTCCAGTCATGTTAAGCTCAGGAATTCTGGGAGTTGAAGTCCACAAGTCTTAAACTTGCCAAGTTTGAAAAGACCCTTGGTCTGGCCAAACGTTCAGCTTGATTTCTAAAGTCCTGCCTGAACGTTGAGTTCAAAAGATCTCCATGGTGGGTGATGCTTGGGAAAAATGGAACGGGAAAAAGTGAACGGGGGGCTACACAAAGAGAAAGAAAAAGATGTCGAAGATAATTGATTTGAGACTTGTTTCCACCCAGTCCTTGCTTCAGCCTTTCCGACCATCTAATCTCAGAATAACAAAGCTGGAAGAGACTTGGGAGGTCTTCTAGTCCATCTTTCTGCTCAAGCAGGAAACCCTATACCAAGGGTGTCAAACTCAATTTCATTTCACAGCATTAGGGCTGTGGTTGACCTCCGGGGAGGTGGGTAGGGCCAACTAGGTGGGCGTGGCCAGCTTGATGCCAGTCACTGGGCGTGGCTGGCTGACCAGGTGTGGCCAGCTGTGCGGGTGGGTGTGGCCAACTTGATGCCACTCCCAAACGGCTGGTATGTTTCCTC
This sequence comes from Emydocephalus ijimae, assembly GCA_004319985.1. Classification (NCBI taxonomy): domain Eukaryota; kingdom Metazoa; phylum Chordata; class Lepidosauria; order Squamata; family Elapidae; genus Emydocephalus; species Emydocephalus ijimae. The sequence continues at coordinate 34,529 of BHEV01079481.1, forward strand.
TTTACATTGGGTAGACCGGGCCAAAACCACGGTGGCCCAATGTTTCCTCTTCACATTCAGTGATGAGGGCTGGTCCCTTACATTTTCTAGGACAGCCCTACAGGCTGGATCTGACCACATTGTGGTCCAGAAATGGCCCACGGGTCTTGAGTTTGACACATCTGCCCTATACTATTTCAGACAAATAGTTGTCCAATCACTTCTTAAAAATTTCCACTGTTGGAGAATTCACAACTTCTGGAGGCAGGTTGTTCCACTGATTAATTGTTCTGACTGTCAGGAAATGTCTCCTTAGTTCTAAGTTGCTTCTCTCCTTGATTAGTTTCCACCCATTGCTTCTTGTCCTGCCCTCAGGGGCTTTGGAGAATGGGCGTTGGTTCTTACCTGATACGCCTCTTCTAGGCGAGCCGCGAGGAGCATCCAGAGAGTGGGATGTGCTTCTGAGTCCTCTTCTTGCAGGCTGAGCTTTAGCTGAGGAAACGCTCCGCCCCCTCACGTGACTCCACATAGCGTTCCCCCAGTTTTTTGCGATAACGAGAAGAAACGTTATGAAGTCCTTCTAATCAACTATTGGCTCCTTGGCTGAAAACAAGAGTCCCCACCAGACAGAGGAGTTAGGGTGGGGCTGGATGCTCCTCACGGCTCGCCTAGAAGGGGCGTATCAGGTAAGAACCAACGTCCATTCTCCCTTGAGCCGCTCGGAGCATCCAGAGAGTGGGACATACCAAAGCTTGGCTGTCCTATGGGTGGGACTCCGTCTGGGCCGGAAGCCCTTCTGGGTCACTGATGACCCTCTGTAGGACTCATCGGCCAAAAGAGGCCTCCGCTGAGGTGTATACATCTATTTTGTAATGCCTGATGAATGGGGACGGAGAGGCCCAACAAATGTCAGCGATTGGGGCTTGCGTGGCCCAAGCCGCCGAAGTAGCTGCACTCCTGGTGGAATGAGCGGTTATTCCACCAGGTGTGGGCAGAAATTGTGATAGGTAGCCCCTGGCGATAGTCGCCCTGATCCAGCGACTGATGGTTGAGGGAGAGACTTTGAGCCCCAGTGTCCTGGGCTGAAAGGAGAGGAAGAGGGATTCCGATCTTCTCAGGGGTTGTGTGCGCTTAATGTATATGCGCAAGGCCCTTCTAACATCCAGGGTGTGCCAAAGGATTTCCTTGTCCCTCGAGGGTCTGGGGCAAAAGTTTGGGAGGACCAGTTCCTGTGACCTGTGGAAGGGTGAGTTAACCTTGGGTAAGAAGGTGGGGTCGGGGTGAAGGACCACCCGATCAGCGTGGAACACGCATAAATCATTTCTGATTGACAATGCTGCTATTTCCGAGACTCGATGAGCAGAAGTGATGGCCACTAGAAAAACTACCTTAAACATTAGCAATTGAAGGGAGGACTCCCTCAGGGGTTCAAACGGGTGTCTTGTAAGCGAAACGAGGACCTTGTTGAGGTCCCATGTGGGGAACCTGTGAACAGTCGGAGGGCACAAGTTGGTGGCGCCCCTGAGGAAAGCCCTAACCAGGGGGTNAGGGGCAAGCCCTTTACGTTGGCCTTCTTGAAGGAATTCCAGGACCTGCGCAATAGAGGGAGAGAGGGGGTCGACTTGGGACCTGCTACACCACTTGCAAAAGCCCTTCCAAGTGGCATCATAAATTCGTGTGGTGGAGGGTCGCCTAGCGGCCAAAATAGTGGTGATTACTTGACTGGAGAATTTCTCTCTTGTCAAACGGATCCATTCAACCTCCAGACGGCTAACTGGAGCCATTGAGGCTCTGGATGCAGAAGGGGCCCCTGAGAGAGGGAGACCCTGTTCAGGGGGATCCTCCATGGGGGCGCTACCGAAAGATTGCGGAGGTCCGTGAACCACGGTCGCCTGGGCCAATAAGGAGCCACCAGGAGCAGGTCTGCCTTCTCGTGAATGAGTTTTTGTATGACTCTGGGAACTAGCGGCAGCGGAGGGAAGGCATATAGGAGCCCTGGGGACCATGGGCAGCGTAGCGCGTTGTGGTTCTCTGACCCGTGAGATGGGTACCTGGAGAAAAACCTGGAAGCTGTGCATTGGACGGGGAAGCGAAGAGATCCACCCTCGGGAGGCCGAATATTTTGGATGCCTCCTTGAATAGGGATGGATGAAGGCGCCATTCTGCTTGATCCACCGTGGCCCTGCTCAGCCAATCCGCCTGGATATTGGAGATTCTGGAGATGTGCTCGGCTTTTAGTGAGAGGAGGTTGGATTCTGCCCAACGGCAGAGACACTCGGCCTCCCTCATCAACTGAATAGACTGGGTGCCTCCTTGCCTGTTGATATGGGCTTTGGCCGTGACGTTGTCTGTGAGAATAAGGACGTGATGTCCGCGGACCAGGGGGAGGAAGCTGCGCAGGGCCAGGTGGACGGCGTGAAGCTCCAGCCAGTTGATGCTGCATCTTTGCTCGATTGGCGACCACTTGCCCTGTGCCGAGAGCGAGTTGACGTGAGTGCCCCAACCGGATAGGCTGGCGTCCATGGTGAGAGTTAGCCACTGAGGTTCCGTGAAGAGGTGGCCCCTGTTGATGGCGGGGTTGGTCCACCAGAGCAGAAACGTGAGGACCCTTGGAGGCACCTTGACTCTGGACTTCGAGTTGCTTCTTCCGGATCTTTGGAATGCGAGCAGGAACCACTGAAGGGATCTGCTGTGTAAACGGGCCCAGGGAATAATTGAGATGCATGAAACCATCTTACCCAATAATTTAGAAAGGTCAAGTAACACCACCCTCCTTGATCGCCTTATCTGTTTGACCAGAGCTTGAATGCTGAGGAACCTCTCCGAAGAGAGGAAGACCTTTTCTGTAACCGAATCAATTATGGCTCCCAAGTGGGTGATTCGGGTGGATGACTCCTTTGACTCTTTTGCCAATTGACGAGAAACCCGTGTGCCAGTAGGGCGGAGAGGGTGGCCCTGGTATCCCTGATTGCCTGGGTCTTGGACGGGGAGAGAATAAGGATATCGTCCAAATAGCAGTGGAGGCGGACGGGAATGCTCCTGAGGTGAGCCGCTAGGGCCGCGAGGACCTTGGTGAAGGTCCTGGGGGCCGAGGCCAGACCAAAGGGGAGGGCCACGTATTGATAGTGAAGGTTATTATAACAGAACCTGAGGAATTTGTGGCGAGAGGGCCGGATTGGAATATGTCGGTATGCCTCCGAGAGATCTATGGAGGATAACCAGTCACCCCGCCTGGTACCCAAGAGAATCAATTGCAAGGTGTGCATTTTGAATTTGCGCTGGATAAGGTGGCGGTTTAGCCGTTTTAAATCGAATATAGCTCTGCATCCCCCAGAATGCTTGGGCACCACAAAAAGGTGGGAGTAGAATCCCCGTCCCCTCTGGGCCAGTGGAACCGGTTGAATGGCCTGAATGTCAAGCAGGTGCTGGATGGCTGCATCCATTAGTGCACGTTTGGCGGGATCCCTTGAGGTGGGGGATGTCATGAAGAAATCAGCGGGGGTGGACTGGAACTCAAGGGCGAGACCAAACCTGACGGTGTCCCTAACCCATGCATCCGATGTGGATTTGTCCCATTGGGCGGCGAAGTGCCTGAGGCGGCCGCTGATGAGGAGGGAGGAAGAAGATCTATCTGGGTCGGTGGTAGGGCCTCCCCCCCCGATGCCCGAAAGGGCCTCTGATAGTTGCCGCCCCGTCTGCTTCTGTCGCCTGAGTCTGAGTGATCCTGGGACCGGAAGGAAGGGGGTCTCGGGTATCTGGGTGGGAAGGGGGGTCGGTAGAAGGGGCGGGGGAAGCCCCTCCGAAAGGGCTGAGGGCCTCTTGTCTCTGGCCTCCGAAAAAGGGATGGCAGATACTTCCTCTTGCTGCGGCCCTCGACCAGCAGGGGTTCCAAGGCCGGGCCGAACAGTTTGTCTCCCTTGACGGGAGCAGTGGCCAGCTTGACCTTATTTTTAACATCCGCCTGCCAGTGCTTAAGCCACAGCAGGCGGCGAGCTGTGACATGGGACGTTATGGCTCTGGAAGAGAACTTTACCGACTGGTAAGTGGCGTCAGCTGAGAACTCGGCTGCGGCCACCAGTTTCGCTATGTCTTGGTGTGCCCTCACATTGGATGCGGGGATGTCTTCTCTCAGCTGCCGGAGCCAGCGGATAGAGGACCTTGTGAAGAATGAAGCGGCCGTGACCGATCTAATGGCCCAAGCATTGGATAGATGGGCCCGGCACAACGCCAGTTCCGTCTGCTTGTCCTCAGGTTTCAAGGCCTCGAAGGCCTCACTGGGGGTAGAGGAGGAAGCAAGGCCCACAATGGGATCGTCAACCTCTGGGAAGTTTAGAAGGCTAGACATTGCCGAGTCGAGATTAAAAAATCTCTTGTCTTGGCTAGAGGGTGTAGGGGGGGCTCCTGTGGAAGCAAGTTGTTTTACCACTAGGTCTACGAAGATGGGTGGGGTCGGGATGACCTCAGCCTCCACCACTGGTTGTGTGAAAATGGAGTCCTCTGGTCCCTCTGAGGCGGGGGGTAGGTCAGAGGAAGACCGGGGAAGAAGACCAGAGACGTTCTTGGCTTTAAAGAGGAGGGATTTAAACAAGTGTGGCTTGAACAGCCCCCCGAATACGGGTTGGTCGGGAGAAGCCCCCTCGTCCTCTGACATCTCCCCCTCCATGAGGTCCGCCTCTAAGAGGGGCTCACTATAACGGGAGGATCCCGTCCGGGAAACCTCTTCCTCTTCCCTGAAGTCACCAAAGTCTCCTTCCTCCTCCTCCTGGGTCCCTACCGGAGGAGGGCTGTCCCTCTGAGAGAGTACCTGACCAACCGGGGGATCTGGCTGTGGAAGGGATATGATGGATAAAGAGTCGTGCTCGGGAGACCATGGCGAGAAGCCTGATCTGGACATGTGCTGCAGGCCCTCTGCAATGCCCTGGCGGATAGCTGATTCCATCCACGCCTTGATGTGGGCTGGAACCTCGGATGTAGAGGGTTCTTCCTGGCGTAGACCCGCGGCCGTAGGTGTAAAGGTGGCTTCAGGGGTCTGTCTTGGTCGGTGGTCCAGGGGTCAAGTGACCCTGAAGTGGACTGTGCCTAGATAGGGAAGACGGGTCTGGAGGGGGAAGAGGTTGAGTAGAGGTGGAGGGAGTGGGAGGAGGAAAGGCTGGAGGCCCCGAGTGGGACTCCCTTGACCGCCTATCAAACTCCTTTTCCAATGCCTTATGGCGCCTTAAGGCATCTCGTTGGGAGGCCTTGGAAGGTTCCTTGTCCTGCCTGCGCAAGTAGTGGGACTTTGCCTTAGCCTTCAAGGAAGGTCGTTTTGAGAGATTGTCGTCTGCCATTTTGATAATGATAATAATAATAATAGTAATAATAGCAAAGGGCGGTTGGCTCACCTGGAGTTGGCCTGAGTAGTAAGGTGTGTGTGTGTATGTATGTGTATGTGTATGTATATGTATATGTATATATATATATAAAATATGTACAGGTATATAATCTTCTGATTTTTTTTTTATGCTGTCTGCATGAAAGGTTATCTATGTATATACATATAAATACATATAATTGTATATATAAATTTTTCTCTTTTTTATTTTTTTATTTTTTTTTATTTTTCTTATATAAACGATAACAGGAAGGAACTGGAAAAGTATCACAGTACAGGCCGGATTTACCGAATAAATGCCTGAGGCCTAGAGAGCGAGGCCTCTGGCAGCAGGCCTCCAGACAACAATCCGGAGGGGGGGGGCTGCAACTTTGCCCCAATGAAGGCTGCGGGAGGCCAACAGAATAATGAAAGCGAGCCAGGAAGATAGCTAAAAACAACTAAACTCTTGACCCAAGGGGTCTGGGACACTTGCATCCACCGCAGCGGCAAGAATCGGAAATGAAAATGGCATCCGACCATAATGCGGCGCCAAGATGGCGGCCACGAGCTGAGCTATGTCGGGCGCCTTCGGGACGGCAAGGAGGGCTTGTCCGGTTAGCTCAGCACCCCTGGTGCTCTTAAGGAGCGACCAGCCCTTCCCAGTCGGCGTTTAGGGTGGGGGGGAATCCAGCAAAAATGCACGCCACAAAGCAGCGTGGAGGCAGCGACGCGATCTAATAATGGGGTGGGGTCACGCGAAGCGCTGCGAACCCGCCCACTTGGCCCCTCGGGGCGAGGGGAGACTTCCCCTAAGTCCCAATCCTTTGCGCAGGAGGAGGAAAGGAAATACCAAACCTGAGAAATAAAGAAATTAGCCAGAATAAAGTATGTGGTTTGAATCAGCCAAGGAGCTCTTTTCAACAGCAGCCTGACTCTTCGAGGCTGAGCAAAAGACTGGGGGAACGCTACGTGGAGTCACATGAGGGGGGCGGAGCGTTTCCTCAGCTAAAGCTCAGCCTGCAAGAAGAGGACTCAGAAGCACATCCCACTTTCTGGATGCTCCGAGCGGCTCGAGGGAGAATAGCTTGACTCCCTCTTCTTTGTGGCAGCCCTTCTGAGATATTGGAACACTGCTGTCATGTCATCCCTAGTCCTTCTTTTCATTCGACTAGACATATCCAAGGAAGGTATTTATGAAAGAATAAACCTTGTTCCTCTCTGGTGGAAGGCAGAGGGGTTGAGATAAAGAAAATATCTGCCAGGTATTTGACATACTTTGACGTATTTTAGACTTGCAACATCTGAATGGACTTTGCTTTTTAGTCTATGAAATACTATTGAACTCCTGTACCGTAGGTAGAACACTGGTTTTTTTTTTTTTTTTCAAAGATGGCAACTTTAAAGTGTGTGGATAACTCCTCAGCTTTGGGAGTTGAAATCCTTCGCATTTTTAAAGTAGCCAAGTTTGAAAAACACTGATGGACAGGTAGTCCTTGACTTAACAACCCCAATTCTGGAACCAGAATTTCCTTCGTTAAATAATAAAGTGAGTCTCATCCAATTTCTTTTTTAACGAAGTGCTGCAGTTGCAAAGTGATCACATGGTCACTAAGTCAATGCAGCTTCCCTCAGGTCTTGGCTTTTTGGAAGCCAGTTGGGAAAGTCACAAATGGTAACCGCATGTTGCAATCATTGTAACTACATGCCAGTTGCCAAGCGCCTGGACTTTTTGATCACGTGACACTGGGGATGCTGCCACGGTTGTAAGTGCAAAGACTGACTGTAAGTTTCAGTGCCGTTGGAGCTTTGAGCAGTTGCCAAATGAACGGTTGTAAGTAAAACCTGTAGAGCAGGGTGTCAAACTCAAGGCACTTGGAACTGGCCCGCGGGGCTGCCCTGGAAACAGTGAAGGATTAGCCCGTAGCGCCTCTGCCAGCGGCCCTCCCAAGCTCCGTTTTCACTGGGAGAGGGTTGCAGGAGGCCATCGCAGCTGAAAACGGAGCTGGGGAGCCTGTTTTCGCTGGCAGAGCGTTCGGGCCACCACAGGCACCCTCTGACACGAGTGATTTCATGCTGGCCACACCCATCCTGCCCCCCCCCCCCAGGTCAAACACAACCCTGATGCGACCCTCAATGAAATCGAGTTTGACACCCCTGCTCGAGAGTGTTAGATAATTCTGGAACACTAATTTGGACGGTGTCCTTCATCTTCCAGCCTTTGTTTAGCACAGAGGTCTCCAAACTTGGCAAGTTTAAGACTTGTGGACTTCAACTCCCAGAATTTTGGGAATTGAAGTCCACAAGTCTTAAGCTTGCCAAGTTTGGGACCCCTGCTTTAGCACAACAAAGGGCAGGTTCAGGGAATGTGGCTTGATGATAAGCTAAATTAAAGGTTAGAACTTTTTTGTGAGGATGAGAGGAACCTGATAAGAGGACAGGATTGAGCCTTTTAAAACTGTTTTTAACTTGTTTAAATAGTTGAAGACTTTGATTGTTGGTATAATAGTATGCCCAGCCCAGAGTCACATGAAAGTAAGATGGGTGGCCAAATACATTATCAAATAAATAAATATCATAGAATGAGGAAGTTGTTAAAGATAACAGGGAGCAATGCTGTTATTTGTTTTAAATTACAGCAGGAATAATATTTTTGTTTCGGCTCTCTCCATTTTCCACTCCAGGATCTGCTTATTTGCTTGGCCTGTAGGCTCTGATTTGTCAGGGGGTGGTTTTTTTGTGGTGTGTGTGATTTGGACTCCTGATTCAGCCAGGGCAGTGCAATGGTTATAGGCTGATGGAGTTATGTTGCTTGTGGAGTGAAATGAATGAAGACAAGTCAAGGTTGGGCGCATAAGGAGCTTCTGACGGCTTAGAGTGGAATTTCCTGTCTATATATGGCTGAATAGAAATTCTCCTTTTTGGCAATCCTTCTCAAATCTCAGGGTGAGATCAGCTAGGGAAGCCCCCTTCCTTCCCCCGATGAGACAAGACAGGCAATGAATACGGCAATTCAGCTTTAGTTCAAACATCTCCCCTGCCTTTCGTGAAATGCAGCCCTTTTCCCCAGAAATTGATGGAAATCATATTTTTATGGCTCATTCTCGCTTGATCAAGTTCCAAGAAAGACATATTTTCTCCATTTAAAGATTTGCAGTTTGGCTTCCCCCTGCCTCTTCCTGAGCCAGTTTTAAATTAAAAACAAGTAGCTCCTGACAAAGACAGATGATGATTTATAACTGGAACCGTAAGGGAGAAGAATGTCCATTTAAAGCTACTTTCAGTGGTTTTTGGCAGAAAAGACTGTAGAGGAGGGATCTGGGGGAAGAATTTCCCCCACCCCTTTACTGGTAAATTTCTTCTTCTAAGAAATCTCAAGTTAAAAAAATAATCATCCTAAACTGTGTCCAGTCATTCTGATAATCCTCTAAGGAGGGGCATTCTGTAAGCATTCTGCTTTCTTTCTTTCTTTCTTTCTTTCTTTCTTTCTTTCTTTCTTTCTTTCTTTCTTTCTTTCTTTTCTTTCTTTCTTTCTTTCTTTCTTTCTTTCTTTCTTTCTTTCTTTCTTTCTTTCTTTTTTTCTTCCTTCTTTCCTTCCTTCCTTTTATAAATTTATTCATGTTATACCTCCTTTATTACTTTAGAAAGAACTCTAGGCAACAAACATATCTAATACTCTGCCCACCTCCTATTTTCCCCACAACAACCACCCTGTGAAGTGGGTTGGCCAGAGAAAGAGAGAGACTGGCCCAAGATCACCTAGCATGCCTTAAGTAGGACTAGAACTCACCATCTCCTGATGCCTTAGCCACTAGACCACACTGTGTCTCTTTATAGTCCTGAAACCTGAAATTTTGATTGTGGGCTCTTTTCTTTTCTTTTCTTTTCTTTTCTTTTCTTTTCTTTTCTTTTCCTTTCTTTTCCTTCCCTCCCTCCCTCTCTCTCTTCCTTTTTTTGCATTTTGGGGAGGGTGGGACCTTTCAGGGGTGAAATGGGCTTAAAGGATTTAAATATAGCACTTCACCCCTTAACACCCATCCTCCCTGAAGTCATTTTTCCATATTTTGGAAGGGGCCTTCTGAGTGTTTTAATTCCCCAGGTTCATCCGAATTGCTGAGCTGCAGATGCTGGGAGTGGACAGCTGCTTAAAGTTACAAATAAGCCATCTGCTCCTGTAGCATCTTAATCCAGCCAGCAGAATCTCAGAGATTTTCACGTTTGCATTTACTTTCTTCTTCCCCACAATTTCAGGGTGGGAAGGGCTAAAATAACCATGACTCTTCCAAATCTCTTCTGGGAGTGCCTCTTCCTCTGCCATAATTCTGCCATTTGTTAAGAAATAGCCAATTCCCTTATTCTTTGCACAGGCTGGAGGGCCCATTCATCTAAATGGCATGGGTGGCAGCTGTAAGGCAGCCATTTTGCCTCCCTGTTTTGTTCTGTTTGGGTGTCTCCCTGGCAACCCTGCAAGCCCACAGATGCAAATGCTGACAAGATGAAAATGTTCTCTGGGGGCAAACACTCTCTGTGGGCTCCAGATTAGCTAGTGGATTTGAGGAGAGGAAACAGTCTGTTCCCAAAGCATTGGATTGACCGCTGTAGACCTTTGGGGGGGAGTGTCATTTGCCTATCTCTACGATTGCTGTATAATGACCTGGCCGATTGCCTCCAGTCCTTGGCAACAGTTGCTAAGAGAGTTCCTCATGGTCTTGGCATCCTCCGACTGTTCCCATGAGGGCCTGTCTTGTGGATCAAGCAGTCAGGAGGATCTTGCCTTGTTGTTCTGAGTTATCAGTTGTTGCCAGCCCGGCTTTAAATCAGGTCTTAAGTAGCACATTCGATGCACATTAGCACAAAGTGCCTAACTCAATCGAGAAGGATTTATTTATTCTACCCAGCACAAAGCAGTGGAAAGAGAGAGGCTGCAAGTGTTGAAGTGCCTAAAAAACTTGGATTGTTCTTCCTGAACTTTCCCTTCTCCCTGAATCTCCTCAAATGTTATTCCCAAATTGTCCTTTACAAATGCAAGTTAAACAATTATATTATGGATTGATTGATTTATTCGATTTATCAGGCCACCACCCACATCACCTAATGACTCTGGGTGGTGTACAATGTTAAATAAAAATGTACATAATTGACAAACTTTTTAAAAATGCCATAAATAAAAACACACAGTAGCCAGAGAATCATAAAATGGCCTTCAACATGGTTAGGAAGTGGGCTCCACAAACACCTGTCTCTCTCTCACACACATACACATTTCCTTTGTTTGTCAAATTAAAAAATAAAAGAAAATTCCAAATAATTCACAAATAAATAATCAAGTAGAAATTGAACAAATGTGGAAAAAGGAAACAACGGTGGAATCAATAACAATTGCTGCACCTGGTGCTGTGCCAAAGATTTGGAAAAGCTGTTGGATACAGTCAGAGCAGAAGGAATTTCAATTTGTCAACTACAAAAAGTCACAGTATTTGCAACAGGGCATATATTATGACAATGTTCTCTAGATAACCTAGGTCCGATTGTCAAAAAATACCAAATCAAATTAGAACTATCGTAGAAAATGAAGAAGTTAAAGTGCTTTGGGATGTTAGAATTCAAACAGAGACAGGCACCTGCGACATAACATGCTAAACTTAATTGTTAGGTAGAAAAACAAAAAAAGTCTGGATAGTGGACATGGCAGTAGCTGGAGACTGCAGAATAGAAGAGAAAGAACTGGAGAAGATAACAAAATACAAAACTTGCAAATAGAAATAGACCAACTGTGGCAAAAGAAAGCAAAGTACATAATAATCATAATAGGTACCTTGGGTCCAATCCCAAAACAACTGGAGCACCACTTGAACACCATCACTGTTGACAAATAATAATATTTTTGTTCTGGTGCTTCTTCGTTTTCAAAATAAAACCCCTGGCATTCCAAATGCTGTGGCTGGGAAAAAAATTGTAAGCTCCAAGAAAAAGAAACTAAACCAGCTACAGTAGTTAAGGTCTGTAGTTAAAAGTTTATGCTAGCAAGCTTGGGGTTAATAAGGCTACTTCTCAGAAAAGTGAAACTTTAGTGGTGGTTACACTATGTTTTACTGGAAAGGGTCTATGCTACCATGAAAATCATATCACCTGGTGACTAATGATGAATTTACATTATAAGAAGAGTTCAGCATATTTATGGGGTGGTGTTTGTAACCTTTGTGACTGCAGAGATGCAATTTTTCATGGTCACAGGAAGAAAAAAAAACTTCTCAGCAGTTCTTTTATCGGGAACTGAAATAGTTGTAGTGAAACTATGTTTTGGTAGAGTTTTCTTTTTAAAGGCTGAGTGACATTGTTAAAAATTGCCAGGAATTCAGACTCGTAGAAAATGCTCCCTTCTTTAACTCACAGGAGGGTTATTTCAATTTCCTCTTGCATCTTGTGGGTTGGCTGATACCCAAAGTAGCTGCATCTCAAACCTGCTGAGATATCTAAAAAGTCTTAGATTCTACACTTTTAGAAGGATAATTCATGGATGAGAAGAAACTGGTCTTCTGCTCCCCTTGCTGTGCCTGTCCCCATTTCCTAAATATAAGCATCTTTCTCTCTCTGTTGACCTGGCTTGGTATTGACCCTTATGGAGAAGCATGGGTTTAACCTGTTCTTGTCTGTCACATGTTTGTGGTTGTGTATATTGCCTGGGGCTGTAGTTCTCTGTCTCCAGTATGATCAAAGAATAGAATTGCACATGTGATTTGTACAAATCACATTATGCTTTGGTTTACTTTTAAGGCATCCTTTTTTGCTCTCTACCTTAATACAGGTAGTTCTCAACTTGTGACCATAATGGAGTCTGGAATTACAGTCACAAGTTGTATGCAGTCATTAAGCAGGTCTGATTTTTTTTGTCATTTTTGCACCAATTGTTATGTGAATATGGAGGTTGTTAAATGAATTCAATGGGTATTTCTTTTTTAGCAGAAACTGACAAAAAACATTGAAAGTTGTGGGCATGTGACTTTGGAATGCTAAAGATGAGCTAGTTGTGATTGTGGCCATAAAGATACCCTAGTTGCCAACTGTCCAAAATGTAATCATTTGACTCTCTCTCTCCATTGTTATCTTCAAAATCAGGTCATAAATAGCTTTTTTTCAGGGGAGGGAGTGTCTCCTGTAACTTTGAACAGTTGCTAAGTTCAACATACTTTCCTCTTCCTATGTTCTCCACAATAGAAACCTGTGAGGTGAATTTGGCTAAGAGAAACTCACCCACCAGATGGCTTTCATGGCTCAGGCAGGACTAGAGCTCACAGTCTCCTGGTTTCTAGCCTGATGCCTTAACCACTACACCAAACTGGCTCTCTTTATGGCAGGGGTCTTCAAACTTGACAGCTTTAACACTTGTGGACTTCAACTCCCAGAATTCCTCCTCCAGTCATGTTAGCTCAGGA
>BHEV01079482.1:0-10982 GCA_004319985.1 Emydocephalus ijimae
TTACTGTATGTTAATAAACATACAAACTTATCTCACTCATTTATCTGTGTGCCTATCTGACTAACACTGCACATTCTGTTTTGCTTGTCTCCCTAATCCTGGTTGGGGAACCCAGGCCTAACAGTCTCTCTCGATGGTGTCCTGGAAGACCCTCAAGCAACTCATCCCCACTATCCAGCACCAGGACCTTCGTTATCAAAGACTTATTCTCAAGGACTNAACAGCGTACTTACCGCTAACAGTGATTGACAAAGATCGGCCTAGCCTGCTAGGCCTCCAATGGTTCACATCACTTGGCATTGAAGTGGCTGGCATCAACCGAGCCAGCGGAAGCGACTGAGAGGAGGACCTCGTCCACGAATTCCGAGACGTCTTCACCGAACAATTAGGTGAGTACAAGGGGACCCCAATATCGTTCAGCCTTGACCCAAAGATAGCTCCCATCCGCCTTAAGCCCCGTCGAGTTCCGTTTGCTTTAAAGCCGAAAATCGACGAACAGCTTGATAAACTAAAAGCTCAAGGGGTACTAGAATCTATTGATCATTCTCCTTGGGAGACCCCAATAGTAAAGCCAATACAGCTGGATGGGTCCATTCGAATTTGTGGGGACTACCGGGCCACCCTGAACCATGTCCACCAGCAAAATGCTTATCGGGTGCCAGTGGTGCAGCACCTCCTGCATTCCCTTGGGGGCGGAAAAGTCTTCGCTAAATTAGACTTAGCTCAGGCATATCAGCAGCTACCTATTGATGAGAAGACAGCACAGGCACAAACGATAGTGACCCACCGAGGTGCCTTTAAATGTACCCGGATCCAATTCGGAGTCAGTGTGGCCCCGGGAATTTTTAAAAGCCTTATGGAGAGGTTACTACAAGGGATTAAGGGCGTGGTTCCATACTTTGATGATGTATTGATTGCTGCACCAACAAAGAAAGTATTGCAAGATCGTTTAAAGTTAGTACTGCAAAAATTTCAAAACGCCGGCCTTAAAGTAAAAAAGAACAAGTGCAAATTGTGTACCGATCACGTCGAGTTTTTAGGGTACCTAATTGACAGTCAGGGTATTCACCCGACTGACAGCAAATTGAGGGCAATAAAAAAACGCTCCCAGGCCTCGGAACAAGGCTGATCTCCAGGCATTCCTAGGCCTTATCAACTTTTATAATGTAATTCTCCCGCATAAAGCAACTGTTGCTGAGCCGTTACATCGCTTGCTTGACAAAAAAGCAAATTGGTTGTGGGGTCATAAAGAAGAACAGGCATTTCGTAATATAAAAGAACTTCTGACTTCTGACGCTGTACTCATGCAGTACAATGAGACTTTGCCATTAAATATCACTTGTGATGCTTCGNCAGCTGGAGATAAGCCCACTCCTTACATATGACTCGCTGAGCGCATGACCCCAGGATGACTCGCTGATCAGAACTCTTGGCTGCTTACAACTATCGGCTGCAATACCGCCCGGGAAAAGCTATTCCCCACGCCGATGCATTGAGCCGGGCACCACTCCCACAGACTCTCGCCGATCCCGCTCCAACTTTAACCACCTTGCAAATTGAATCGCTGCACGCGCTGCCCTTAACCGCCTGAGATATCGCAGGGAAACCAAACATGACCCCACCTTAGCGTGCGTCCTGAGCTGGGTAGAACGTGGATGGCCATTGGACCAGCTATCAGACGACTTCACACCATTCAAAACGCGGCAAACAGAGCTGTTCTCACAAAAGGGCTGTGTCATCTGGGGCGATAGAGTCATTGTCCAAGAACAACTCCAGAAAGCAGTACTCAGAACCTTGCACGATGGCCATCCCGGCATCGTAAGAATGAAGGCCCTTGCGCGAAGCTACGCTTGGTGGCCTGGCATCGACAAACACATTGAGAACTGGGTTAAAACTTGCCATAGATGCCAGGAAGTGAGCAACGCCCCAGCAAAAGCCATTCCAACTGAGTGGGAAACACCACGAGGACCCTGGTCCCGTATTCACTTGGACTTTGCGGGGCTGACCAAAGGCCACAACTTCCTTCTAACCGTCAACGCCTACTCGAATTGGCTCGAGATTCACCCTATGACCAACACGACCACCGAAGCAGTCATCAAAAGACTGGAAAGACTTTGCAACCCACGGACTGCCAGATGTCCTGGTATCCGACAACAGGCCCCAATTTACTGCACTGTCCTTCGAGCAATACCTTGCTGACCGTGGCATCCGACATGCGCTCACCTCACCTGTGCATCCTGCTACCAATGGAAGGGCTGAGCGCATGGTTCAGTTCGTTAAAAAGACCTTGCAGAAAATAGACTATGATAACATCGATGACAAAATCAACCGAATCCTCTTCCTACAACACATCACACCGCACAGCGTCACGAATAAAACTCCCACTGAACTGCTAATGGGACGCAGGCTCCGCTCCCACCTCAACTGGTTGCACCCAGCTTATGAGCCGGAAAAACTGCTCGGATCCATCAGCCGATGCCGAACCTTCCAGGTAGGCGATTGCGTATATGCTAAAAACCTGTCCGGTGATCCGCTGTGGGTTGAAGCAACAATCATACATGTAACTGGCCCAAGATCTTACATCATAAAATGCTTCGACGACAAAACTTGGAAACGCCATATCGATCAGTTACGATCGCGGCTCCGTTCAGACAATTCCGAAACCCTCTATGACCAAGCTGAGGGGGGGGGGAGATACAGAAGAAGACGAAACTCTGATAGATGAAAACCAGTTCGGAAGAATCGATAATGAAATAGAGACACAGGAAAGAGATCTAGAGACGGTAGTAGGTCCACCTCAAGAAGTTACCAACAATAGCAGAGAGGACGGAAACGAGAACGCTGAACCTGAAGAAACCCCTTCGCTAAACAACGATCTACCTCAGCAGAATGGTAGCCAAAAGCAGGACGCACAATGGAAATCAAACAGACTAATTAAGCAACCGTCCTACCTAAAGGACTATGTAACTGTGCCCTGTAAAAAGAAGCCAGGGGGATGGGGTGTTGTGAATCCATAAACTGTCATAAAGTTATTTGGAGCTTGGAGTTAGTGCAGGGTTCTGGTCTTGCACTTCTGATTGGCTATCTAATGGCAGGATCGGATTGGCCCATTCAGGGGAATCTGATTGGCCATTAACAGAGCCTCCATATTGGTTCAATGGAGCAAGTGCTCCTGAGTTCTTATTGGTTAAATAGTTATTGGGTTATCTCTATAAGAGGGCCATAGCTGCCCTGTTTTCTGAGCTGTCACTATGTAAATAAAAGAGTTGAAGTTCACCGTTTAACTGGCTCGTCTCCATTCATTATCGCCCATGCCTCAAACTTGACAATTCCCATTCGCCAAGGGCTGTGAGCCCTTTGAATGAACTGTCTCAGAACAGGGAATGGTGAATGGTGAAACACAGTCACTATAGACAATTCCCCACTGAAAATGACCTGATTATTACTACCATAGAAGTCTGCTCTGAATGAATGTCTCATCCATTTTAATATTTTTCATACAAAATTAGATATTTTAGGAATGTTGATACGTGAAATTGGAGAAAAAAAAAAGATTTGCAGGGTTTCTCTGTGCTTCATGAGAAATAAATTTGAGGACAATTCTGTGACTGGTAGTTTTGTATCTTTCCTCTCTGAATAAGATAATTCCCTCTCCTGACATTTTATATGTGGCATTGAATGTCCTTGATACAGGTAAAGATCAATGCATTTGTAATGTGTTTCAGAGCTGAAAAGGCCACAGAAAGCTATAAATTGAAAGGTTATATGTGATGGGGCACAAAGATTGAGAATGGGTCAGCACTCCAATTAAAACATGTCCTATTTCAAGAATACTTGGCAATGTATGCTTCACTCTGATATTCAGTTGTTTGCTGATCATATTATCATCACTGCTAGAAGCAGAAGGAGACAGGGATGGTACATTTATTTGATTTCTTGTACTATACAAGATGGCAGGAAAATTTTAAGTGCTATCCATTCTCAGGGTTCAGAAGAAACATTCAAAGTAAATAGTCTGATATAAATGGTATGACAAATTGAGCTTCATTTGAGACAGTATACAAAAAAAAACCTCACCAGATCGTAATACCTAGCTAACACTGACTCATTTAGAAAATTAAATAAAATTAGCTTAAATGAGTTCCTTCCAGAGCTGTAGACTAGACTCGGAAAACAAAACAAGAAAACAAGAACATCCTGGAAGAAAACAAAAGAAAAAACATGTTGGTACTGTGCCATGTACATGTAAGTTGTCAGATCTTACATTATGTAAACCTTATAAATATCTGAAATGTATAGTAAATTGTATTATAAAATATGTACAAAATAAACAATTTTTGTGAGATTGAATTTGGAACTCTGGGAAATCTCTCTCTTTCTCTCTTTCTCTTTCTCTCTCTCTCTCTCTCTCTCTGTGTGTGTGTGTGTGTATATATATATATGGATCTTTGGTTATTCGGGTTTTCTCCCGCTTAAAATTGGAAGTATTTTGGCGACGTTTCGATGAAATCTCATTCGTCATCTTCAGGCTTGTGTCTTCGGCTTTGTGAGCTTGCAGCTGTTTTTTCTTTTAACTGCCAGTAGGAGTGCAACTTGATTGGGTGGGGGCTTGGCTGTGTTCTGATTGGGTGGGGGTGTGTTCTCATTGGTTGGTGGCCTGGCTGTGATCTGATTGGTTGGGGGGTTGGCTGTGTTCTGATTGGCTGGGGGTGTGTTCTGTTCAGGTGGGGGCTTGGTTGTGCTCAGGTTAGTCTTAGTTGCTGGGGGATTTGAGCTGGTGAGCTGTGATCTTGCTGTTTGGCTTCGAGTTCGTGGTCGTGCTGCATCTTCATGGTGGGGGTCAGTTCGCTTCATGTATGGCTCAGAGGGGTTTGAAGTGGGTAGTGATGCAGCTGCGGTACGGCTTCTGGTCCGTGGTCATGTCTCATTATCTGTGTGGGTGTGAATCTGCTTTCTATGTGGAAGTGTGGTGGTTGCATCTTGTGTGGCCTTCGTGGGTGTGAGTCTGGTGTCATTCTTCATGTTAGGTACTCATTTGTTAATGAGGGTGGGTTTCCAAAGGGCTGGTAGGTGGGAGGTATCATCTCGTTTATTCATGCTGCGTGGGTGTTTTTCTATCTCTATGGCTTCTCTGATTATTCTGTTGTTGAAGTGTTAGTTTTGGCAATAGTTCTGGTATTTTTAAAGTCAATCTCATGTCCTGTGGCTTTGAGGTGCTGGACCAGGGAAGAGGTCGGTTCTTCTTTTTTGATTGAGTTCTTGTGTTCTTCAATGCGTGCACTTATTCTTCTGTTGGTTTGTCTGATGTATGTATTGGGGCAGGAGGTGCATGGGATTTCGTATACTCCTTGGTTTTCTAACTCGATTCTGTCTTTAGGGTTTCTTAGGATGGTGGATATTTTTCTGTTTGTGCAGAATGCTGTCTTAATGTTGTGTTTTTGGAGGATCTTGCTGATTTTGTCTGTAGTGCCTTTTATATATGGGAGGAGGGCTTTGCCGTTCTCTTGTTCTCTGTCTTGGATTTTGGTTGGGGTTTCTTTTTGGATTAGGTGGGTAATCTTCTTTCTTTGGAATCCATTGGCTGTTAGTACATTAGTGAGAATGTGTAGTTCGGTTTTTAGGTGTTGTTTGTTGGCTAAGCATTTTGTTCTGGAGATGAGTGTCTCAGCTACGGAATTGATCTGTGCTGGGTGGTGGTGTGAGAGTGTGTGTAGATAGCGGTTTGTATGTGTTTTCTTCTGGTAGATGGTGTGTCCTAGGGGGCCATTGGATTTTTTGTATAATAAGACATCTAGGAAGGGAAGTTGATTGTTAGCTTCTGTTTCCATGGTGAATTGTATTTTGGGGTGTAGGCTGTTGAGGTGCATAAGTATATGTATATTTTCTTAAGTTTTCACGGGTACTTACATGTATGGTATTCAGCTTTGTTCAAGTATTTTCCCACGTCATTATAGTTGTGCTTTTAAAGTTGTAGCAACGTTTCAGCAGAATCTCATCTGCCATAATCAGGCTTCTGTATTGTGTTCGTCTGTGAGTCAGACTTTCACAGCCATTTCAGTTTTAAATTTGGGGCTAGCCTACTGCTGTGCAAGAATGGTTTTTTCTTCATCCTGATTGGTTGGGAGTCTTGGTCTATGTTTATTGGTCTTGGAATTTTCTGCGTTCTGCTTGATTGGTGTTTCTAATATCTCCTGTCTGTTTTGTGGCTTTGTTTGTCTTGATTGGCTGGCAACATTGTGTTTCCTGTATTGGAGGCTTTTAGTGCAGCTTAGGTCTGAGTAAATGGATGGCTATCATTTATTAGGAAGCTAGGTTTCATCTGGGTGCCTGGTTAGGGTGTGTTTGAGCTGGAGGTATCGGGGGGGGGGAAGAATCTGTTTGTGCCCAGGTGTTTGCCTGGCTTGTGGTGTGGAGATTTTTTTGTTTGTGAGTGCAGGCTTCCAAATAATTGACAGTCTGGTGGAATCATCTCTTCTATTCATGCTTTCAGGTCTTTTTTCAATCTCTATGGCTTCTCTGATAATTCTGTGGCTGTGGTTTTCTACAGTGGCTAGGGTTTTGGTGCCATTGAAGTTGATGCTATGACCTGTTGCTTTCATGTGTTGGACTAGTGAGGAAGTGTGTTCCAGCTTTTTAATTGCATTTTTGTGTTAATCCAGGTGGGTACTTATTCTTCTATTGGTCTGTCCAATGTATGTGGCAGGGCATGATGTACGGGGGACTTCATATATGCCTATGTAGTATCTTACTTATTTTGTCTGTAGTGCCTCTTATGTAGGGCAGGACAGCTATTCCACAGATCTATTCATCTTCTAGGTCTCCATTATGTCTCAGTGTGTTTTTGTGGATCAAGCCAGTGATTTTGCTTTTGTGGAAACCATTAATTGTCAGTACTTTAGTCAGGGTGCATAGTTCAGTCTTTATGTGTGTCTTGTCTGCCAGGTGTTTGGTTCTGGCAATTAGTGTTTTGGCCACGGAGTTTATCTGTGCTGGATGGTGGTGGGATTGGGCATTGAGGTAGCGGTTGGTGTGTGTTTTCTACTGATATGTGGTGTTTGGCTATTTTCCCAACCAATCAGGATGAAGAAAAAACCATTCTAACACAGCAGTAGGCTCGCACCAAATTTAAAACAGAAACGGCTTTGAAAGCCTGACTCACAGACGAACACAATACACAAGCCTAATGATGGCAGATGAGATTCTGCTGAAATGTCTACAACTTTAAAAGCACAACTATAATGATGTGGGAAAATACCCGAACAGAGCTGAATACCATACATACATACATACATACATACATACATACATACATACATTATATCTATCTATCTATCTATCTATCTATCTATCTATCTATCTATCTATCTATCTGACTTAAATACATCCAAAACAAAAATAATTCATCTTGAATTTTGCTGATCTGATTGTCCAGCATGGGAAAAATTCAAAAAGCTATAATTATGTCATTATACAATGGAGATTCTAAAGTAACTTCTTGACATCTGAGAAAACATCAGAACAATATCATTCTCCTGCTATATAATTTCAACCAGAAAACAAATTAAAGAACAAGGATTTCTTGTTCCTTTGAATTTGACGGAGAGGTGTGGGGGAGAAAGAACCTTACTCTGTGAGTGAGATACAAACATAGCAAACATCAGTTTCCACTCTAAAAGTTTTCCCTATTTTCTTCATTCTCAGGACAGACAGACATACTCACCCTTCTCTCTCGTATCTGACATAAAGCAATCTGTTCTTTGTGACCGCAGTTATTTTAAAATTGTGTGTAGGCGAAAGACCTCAGATATAAGCTGGGACAAGTGATGAAGGATAGCTTTTCTAAATCCAATTTCCATTTGACAAGCATGTTTGCTGAAGAAGTCTTTCAACTTCTTCAACTTCTGCAGACTCTTGTCTTTATGAAATTGGAAGAGGCAATCAATCAGGATATCATTTGTTGTATGTCAATCATCTGCCCAAAACCACCAAATGGAATAATGAAAGCAAGAGAACAGCATTTTTAAAAAGAAGGGAAAAAAGGGAAACTAGATATCCTAAGACAAAGAAGAATTTGCAAGTTGTGGTTCTCCTGGCTTCATATAGCCTTGGCAATATAGAGTGACAAGTACTCATACTTTAACTGATGTGATTTCTAAATTTATATGGATTATATAGTTGGTTTTCTGTTCTAATCTGAGTTATGAGCCACAGCCCCTGTAGATAATCTCTCATAAGGCTGAAGGCTAAATCTTTATGAGACTTTAATTGTTGAAAGGAAAACTGTTTTCAATTAAGCAGCAGTGAGTCCTGCTGGAGGGGGGACTCACTGCTGCTTAATAAATATTTTTATTTATTTATTTATCATATTTATGTAGCTCCCATCTCACATCAGAGATGTTAGAGAAGCAGAGCCAGGAGAAGGAGCAGAAGATGGATCACACCAAGATTTTGTTTAGAAGTGTGACAGGCATGCCAAGAGTTTGATAGCCAGAAGAGCAGTGGTAGACTGGGCCCAGTGGACAGAAAACAGGAAGACAATGACTGTCTGCTAGGGATACAGGAGGGAGGAGCCTGCAGTGTTATCTTCATGTTACCCAAAGGTCAGAGATGGGGGGGGGCAGACAAGTAAATGAATGGAGTTGAAGCTGAGGGAATTCATGCAGGACATGAAAGATGATTGTGGCATGCTGCACCATTTGTAAATATAGGCAGGGGTGGGATTCAAAAATCCCAGCAACCGGTTTGCTGCCCAGTTGCTGGGTGGACGTGGCCATGGTGGGCATGATTTACCAGAACTTCCAGAAGGGCCATTTTTTGCCTTCCCAAGGGTCCAGAGGCTTCCCTCGGGTCTCTTGGAGGGTGAAAATGGCCTCCCCGGAGTCTGGAGGCCCTCCAGAAGCTGGAATCAAGCCCATTTTGTGACTTCTGGTAAGGCTGTTTTTCACCTTCCCAAGGGTCCGGAGGCTTCCCTTGGGCCTTTGGGAGGGTGAAAACAGCCTTCCCTGGGCTCTGTAGGCTCTAAGGAATCAGGAAACAGGCCCATTTCCGACTTCCGGAAGGCCCATTTTTCCCTCTCCCCGAGCCTCTGCACAGACCCTGCACTTAACTGCATCGAAAATGGGCAGCTTGGAGACTCCTGGGAGGGGTGGGCGGGGCCAGCCGGTCAGTTCAAATACCGGTTAGGCAAACCAGATGCTAATTTAACATACATACGCATAGTAAAATGCATAACAGCCTCCACTATCTTGTTCAGTGTCAGTGGCCACCCTTGAAAAATAATATACCTCTGATTTAAAAAAAAGAATCCTGTTGCACAATTCAACCATCTACACCTACAGCCTCAATATTTTTCAACATTACATTTACTTTTTATTCCTTCTTTCCCTTACACATTTATTTTACTTATTTATTTATTTTGTTTGTTTGTCAAACATGTACAACATAGCATGTATAAGTATGAACATAAACAAGCACAAAAGGAAGTACAGTAAATACAGATAAATGGGGACAGTAAGACAGGGCCGGTAGGCATGCTGATGCAGTATGCATGCCCCCTTTAAGGACCTCTTAAGAATGGGGTGAGGTCCATGGTAGACAGTTTGAGATTGAAGTTGTGACAATGGAGTCTGGCAGGGTTTTCTAGGTGCTGATATTTACAGCATTCACTTCAATTCAACTCTTCAATCCAGGAATTTTTAGACATTAGTAATGCTTTGCAAAGAACAAGTTTTCTCAAATTATCCTATTTCATTTGTTTAAAACAACTTCCTTTGTAAATGGTGAAAATGTTGTTCCTTGTTGAACTTCATTGTCAAACTTCAGTTAGTTTTTGTTTTTGTTTTTGTTTTGTTGTTGTTGATGATGTTGCTCACATTAGCCAGATACCCCAGCATCCCTTCAAAGATTTGGGGAGAATTTTTCTCGCTCTTCTGCGAAAACCTCTTTTAAAGAAGGATATCATTTTGTCAGATATGTCACAACTAATGCTTGTTTCTCTTTGTTCAATATGCCCAAATTTAGCCTTAGTAACATAGTAAAGCATGGGTTGTCTCTCACTATGGCAGAACTTTATTGCCTCTATCCAAAAATATAAATAAGATGCTTAACCTTTCAAAAAAATTAAAATGAATTTTAAAAATAAGCAAAATGAATCAATAGCTAATTTACATGTCAGATTTAAGCATGGCAAATTAATTATATGAAGATGGATTATTTCCCAGCTTGTGGTAAAACAACTTTGATGTGTAACATTTGCAGATATTGTTAGGGATAACATTGTTTACCCTAACTAGTTTAGGTAAAATAATAAATAAGTTATCATGGTTTGTTGGTTAAAGTGTCTGTAACTTTAACTGTAAGAATGTAATTAAGGGAGTGGTTGTAAAAGCACCATAAAAGAAGCAAGGCACAGCAGCTTGCTCTCTCTGGCTTTTTAATTAATTAATTAAGGGTGAAATTAAGCACCATAAAAGGAGCAAGACAACGGCAGCTCGCTCTCTGGCTTAATGATCCCTAATTACTGGATGGATTGATGACTGCGTTTTTTCCTACTGGAACGGGAGAGAGAAAGGAGTGTTGATTTTTCTCAACGGTGAGAAGAGATAATTCGGACTGATCTATTGAAAGTGAACTGACATTGAATACACAACACGGACTTTGCAAATTGAGGATCCCTGAATGGACTGACTGAAATGATACATGACTAATGGACTGTTTTTGACTATGCTATAACTCTTAAATGGAATAAACTATATTCTGATAGCACAAGCGTATCTGCTTTTTTACTGAGTGTTAACTAATATACAAACTTATCTCACACATTTACCTGTCTGCCTAACTAACTAACGCTGCACATTCTGTTTAGCGTGTTTCCTTAACATTGGTTGGGGGACCAGTCTTAACAAAGGTTATGGGCCCAGGCTTAACAAAGGTTATGGGCCCAGAGGCTGCAAAGTCAGTTTAACTAGGATAAAACAGATTTA
>BHEV01079484.1:0-10631 GCA_004319985.1 Emydocephalus ijimae
TGCATAAAATGGACTATGGCGATATAGAAGACAAGATCAACCGGATACTCCTTTTGCAGCATATCACTCCGCACAGCGTCATCAATAAAACTCCCGCTGAGTTATTAATGGGACGGAAGCTCCACTCCCACCTTGATCGTCTACATCCATCATATGAACCTGAAAAACCACACGGTTCCAGCGGGAAATGTCGAAATTTCCAGGTAGGCGATTTGGTTTTCGCTAGGAACTTTTCAGGCGATCCGTTGTGGGTCGAGGCAACTATAGTACAAGTAACCGGCCCTAGATCGTACCGTGTGAAATGTTGCGACGATAGAATTTGGAAGCGCCATATTGATCAGCTGCGTTCAAGGCTGCAGTCAGGGATCTCCGAGCCCCCTGATTTCCAAACCGAGGGGGGAGGAGATAGCGAGGAAGCTGAATTCGAAGCAGCAGAAAGTTTAAGCAGTAGTAATGACCGCTCAGAGGCAGCACGTGATGGATCCGGAATGGGGGTGGTCTCGCCTCAAAGAGATGCCGAGAGCAGTAGCGACGATGAAAATTCAAATGCAGAACGGGAGGCACCCTCTTCACCAGATAACGTCCTAGCCCAACAAGACTGTAGCCAAATACCGGGAGGACAACGAAAATCTAATAGACAATCGAAAAACCTGCCTACCTCAAAGACTACGTGACCGCACCCCTTAAACGGAACCCGGGGGGAAGGGGTGTTGTGAATCAATAAATACTTAATAAAGATCATTAAGAGCTTGAAGCAAAGTGCAGGGTTCTGGCCCTGCACTTCTGATTGGTCGATAATAGCGACATCGGATTGGTCCGTTCAGGAGAATCTGATTGGCTATTAACGAGCCTCTCCCATTGGTTAATGGAGCTAGCGCTCCCTGTGTTTTCATTGGTTAAATAAGTTAAGAGTTGCCTATATAAAGGGGCCCATCGTGGCCATTGAGCTGAGCTGTTTTCACATGTAAATAAAGAGTTTGAAGTTCACTGTTTCACTGGCTCGTCTCCATCCTTGCACCCATGCACAGAACATAACACAATGCATTTTAAAAAATCCAAATCGTTGCAGCACAAATGCAATCAGAGTTCACAGCCATTCACCCCTAACTTAAGCCTGCTCTATTAGGGGTGTCGGCAGCAATTTTTCTAAAATACAGCAGAAAGGGAGAAACTAACTGACATTGAGAAACTAACTGCCACTTGTCTTGACCATCATCTTCAGCATCCACTCTTCCATTGTTCATAGTGTCTGAGTCAACACTGTTATAGTTAAGAAGTCTTGCTGCTGTTATCACAAATAAAAACAAAATTATCATATATAAAAATAAAGTTCCATGACTTTTTGTCAATAAATCCCCCCAAAATCATCTCTAGCTTCAATTGTATATTAATCCTTAAAGTCTCCTGAATTAATGTGTGTATTTAAATAACAACTGGACAGATCTTACGATGGAAAGAATAGCTTTTTTCAATTAGTGGTTCCATTTTTGCTAGGAAAGGAGAAGGCCCAAAGTGCCAAACTGTATCTTATGGCCTTAAGCATGTAAGTATTTAAGAGCTGCCAAGATCGTTGCAAAATATAAAGCAATTCTAGGTTTGCTGCTTGGTAGCAAAACTTAATGAAAAAGCCAAGAGACAAGCAATGGAATCTTTAAGCTGCAAAACATATAGACATGATTAGGTCATGTTCTTGATGGTATTAGAGTACCACAGAAGCATCTGTCTGGAAATCCAAAAATAGATAGTCAAGATACAGCGAACTGTAGATTGAAAATGCCTATGCCTCGCCCAAGACATTTCTTTGCCTGAGGCAAAGCAGCAAATAGCTCTCAGCCTGTATGTCAAGGTGCAAAATGCTTAAAGCCAGTCAAGGTATCTCTGCACATGAACTAAAGGAAAACACAAGAACATCTATAAGTAACTTCTCCTTATCTGACAGTTGCAAACAATTAAATAATAAATATTTTGCCATTCTTTCACAACAGTGTTTCCTGAGGCAATTGCTTGCCTCCATTTGATGGGGCTGGCTCTGAATAAAGGCTTCAGAAGCTGGTTACCCTAGAGATGTGTGACCAGCCCCCTCCCAAGCGGTGGGGCTTTGATCATAAGGGCACATCTGCCAACTTGACTTTTCCATATACCCACAAACCCTCATGGATGCCCCTTGTGTTATACAGACAGAAAAGATGTGTTTGGTGACTTGGACTACACAATGTAGTAACAACTCAGGTAACTGTACTTGAAAGGCGCTCTGTTGTTGTTTTTCAAAAAAATATTTTTCATGTTCCCCAGTCATGATGTAGTCTAAATTATGTACAAGAAGCAATCTGTGCAGTTTGCCTTGGGATCATATTTCACCCCTACAGTATTCATTGTGCCTTGAAAGCAAAAACCTAGTTGATACAACTTTTGAAAAAAGAACAATTTTGTGTTATTTTGCAGGAACCAGCATTCCAGTTCAAAAGTGTTAGTTGAGAGTGGAACATGCCTGACTTTCAAAACAGCACAACTCCTACCCATATAACCAGGGGTGGAATACGACGGGGTTAACTACCGGTTTGGGATTTGTGAGGTTCGGTGATTTATGATGTGCTTCCCTGCACACTGCGAGCGGGTGCCTGTAAATCATCATCAGCACACTGCGTGCAGAGAAGCAGCCTTTGAAACAGCCCTCTTTTCCTGCTTTTTAAACAGCAGTTGTGCCTCATTCAGCAGCTGAAATTGAAAAATCAGGAAATAAAGGTCAGGTAAGAGCCCAGGTGGGCAGATGGGCAAAAACATCAGCAGACATAGAATTGGTTCTATGTCTGCTGCTCTTCAAAGCTACCGGTTCTACAGAGGTGGACAGAACTGGTAGAAACCCATCCCTGCCTCGAACTAAAAGAGGCAAGCCAAGGCTTCTCTCTGAACAAAAAAAAGATTACCTGTGACTTGTTGCTTCTTTTATGCAAACAATCTTTTATAAACTGGAGCTGAATTTTAAGGGGGCACATTCTCAGCGCAAAAATGTTAAGAGATCTTGATTTTCTTTTCCCCCAAAGCAAAATAAAACACCAAGGTTCTGTTTGATTTTGCAGGGTTCTGCAAAAACGTTAACAACTTGTTCTATGCCTTTTGGCAGTTGTTTGGGTACAGATTGTAAAAGTAGCTTTCTTTCTCTTTAGGTCTAAGGCAGGTTTTTCAATCTCAGCAATTTTAAGAGGTATGGACTTCACCTCCCAGAATTCCCCAGACAATCTTAAAGTTGCCAAATCTGGAAAACAATATGAGATCCCAACCGTAGGATCAAGTAGTTAATAAGATGAGTTGGCAATCTTGTACTCCCCTGTGTGCTTTGAATTGAAACCCACACAATCCCTTGCCACCAGTGTTTCTCAACCTCCATGTGGCGTTCGGAAGACTGAGCTGAAGTCTTCACTCCGGTCCATGTTTCCAGCAGGAACACGGACCGTTCCTATTGGCTGATGCCATTTGACAGCCGGCTATAAAAGGGAGCTGTCAAACGGCATCAACTGTTGCCCGCCAGCTGGCTGCCTTGTTAGCGCAACCCTTTATTGTTATAATAAAGTAAAAGCTGAAGTTCGCTCCGTGTTCACCTCAGATTATTCCGCCGCTCTACAACACTCCACAACATTAAGATATGTGAACTTCAATTCCCAGACTGGCTGGCTGTGGAATTCTGGGAGTTGAAGTCCGCAGATCTTAATGTTGCTGAGGTTTGAGAAACATTGCCTTTCCACTCCACCTGAAGGGCAGGATATTGCCTTCCGAGGGAGACACATTTATCTGCTCTCCTGATATCATTCTGAAAAGGGAAACATTTCCACCCTATTTTCATCTTCTTTCTTTATTAGGCCCTTTTCAGCCTTTCCTTTTCTCCTGATACGTTCGCAGTTCCTTCAAGTGGGACAACACCACTGCCCACAAAGTGTTCTTGTTGCCACACCTTGAAAACAAAGCCAGCAAAGCTCTGCAGTTTGCAGAGGGCTGCTTTGGAGTTAAAAGCAGGTCTGGGGAGAGGAAAGGACTGGGGTGAGTAAGGTGTCCCCTTCCTCTTAGGTTTTCTGCTGTCCAGCAAGGCTCTGGTTGCCAAACAGGTTGTGTTCGATTCATCCAACGGAAACCCTGCAAGTCACCTTCGTACCTCAGGCTTTACCTACATGCAAAACAGAATATATTTGCATAGAAGGATTTCTGCTGGATCACTTTGATCTGGCTTCAGCCTGCCTCAATGACAGGCTAGCATTGAGATACTGGTTTGTTATAAAACGTGGCCTCAACAAACCATTGGACAAAGAGGATGTGTGGATGGGGCCTCACACTCTATCCAAAATATAATCGGTGTTTAAAATTATTAGCTGAATCCCCATGTTTCATTTGAGGCAGTAAAGCTAACTAGACTAGTATTTGAGGCTCCCTACATATTACGATTTACTGGGATGCAAACCGGGTGGGTTTTTTTTCTTCCATTCAGTCATATCTGATTCTCAGAGATTGCCTGGAGAAGTTCCCACAGTTTCTTAGTGAGGTTTTTCAGAAGTGGTTAGCTATTGCCTCCATCCCAGGGCTGAGAGAAAGAGACTAGTTCAGAATCACCCAGTTGGTTTTGTGCCTGAGGCAGGACCAGAACTCACAGGCTCCTGGTTTCTAGCTTGATGTCTTAAACATTACATCAAACTGACTCTCATTAATAGACAGATAGGATGATGTAACTTTTATTTTGGAGTTTATTTTTTTTTATTCTTATTCTCTTCAGCACTCATAATCTGTCTTATGACCTCTCCCTTACTCCTGCTTCCTGTTAGAAAAACAAAGTACAGGTAGTCTTTGATTTACAACAGTTCATTTAGTGACCATTCAAAGTTACAAGGGCACTGAAAAAAAGATCTTATGATCGGTTTACACACTTACAACCATTGCAGCATCCCCCCTGGTCACATGATCAAAATTCAGACACTGGTTCGTATTTATGATGGTCACAGCGTCCTGGGGTCATGGGATCTTCTTTTACGACCTTCTGACAAGCAAAGTCAGTGGGGAAGCCAGATTCACCTAACAAACGTGTGACTAACTTAACAACAGCACTGATTCACTTAACAATTGTGGCAAGAAAAGTCACCAAATGGGGCAAAGTTCACATAACAAATGTTTCACCTAGCAACATAAATTTTGGGCTCGATTGTGGTCATAAGTCAAGGACTACCTGTACATACCAATATTGTAGGGGTATCATATCTATAATGTGCATTTCTTATGAAGTTTTGATTTGGTTTCCTCTACTGGTTAACTTTTAGTGCACAAAGAAACCTCATCCTATCCACTTAAGTCCTTTTTTTTAAACCTGATCATCTCAAATGCCACATCTCCATTTAGTAGATTGTTGTTGTAATAGTCCTTGAAACATCATTGTTAATGTGCACTTAAACAAAGGGCATGCATCAACTTTCCACCGGAGGTGGGGGAGAATGAAAAATTGGCAACTGGGTTTAAGAATCCATTTACTCCATTAGCAATGCCATATACGTAAGCATCAGATATGAAGGATATGATGTTTGTTCCTCTCAATATGCATTTCATGCCAATCCTTTTTTTAAAAAAAAATGTTTTAGTGGGCTGAAAATACTGTCTTATTTTTTAATTATGACAGTCTAATATGGAAATTATGTTTTATTCATGAGTGTGTTCATCCTTGGAAACTGAGAGCACTTTGGTGTTTCAGAGGTTACAAGAAGTCTGTTTATGGCCTTTCACGTCCCTATTTAAGAGTGGAGTATGGGAGCAGCAATGTGCAGAGAGGTTGTGTCTGGCAAATCTACTTTCAAATTACAAAATATTTTATCTTGTATCCCTTGACTACTATGAACGATGGATGTTCAGTTTCATAAAAACAGTCTGATGTTCTCTCTTTGCTAATAAGAGGGCTTGAAAACTTTCATACGAGTAAACAAAAGTTCATGTCTTCTATACCTTCCTAATTTAATCTTCTCTTCCCATTCCTGTTCCAGTTTCCCAGTTCTTCCGACTTTTTGCTTCATTTTACACCCTAAATCTCTTTCCAGGTTAACTTTCATTTATTATTATCCTTTTTTTTTAATCTATTCCATTTGTTGTACAGACAATGGGACCATCCTCGCCTTCCCTCTCTCCATCTGGATCCTTGTTCTAAGTTTTGTACTTGCTATATATGTCCCTGTAACTGACCTGTCTTGCTATTAATGGCATGTATTAAAATATATTATTATTTTATATATTATTACTTTCAGAGGCATTTCCAAATTGAACAAATTAAATGGTGACATCATAGTTGCCTGGGAGATGCCCAGTTGGGGAGGGGGGATGTCCTTTCATGTCCCCATTAATAAACCCACCAAAGTGGTATCTATAGGTAGTTCTCAACTTACGACCACAATGGAGTCTGAAATTTATGTTGCTAATTGAAAAATTGGTTGAGTGAGTTTTGCCCCATTTTATGATTTTTCCTGCCACTATTGTTAAGTGAATCACTACAGTTGTGAAATTAGTCACCTGGTTCTTAAGTGAACCTAGCTTCTCCCCATTGGCTTCGCTCTTCAGAAGGTTACAAAAGGAGGTCACCTGACACACTGCAACTGCCATAAATGTGAGTCAGTTGTCAAGCATCTTAATGTAACTTAAGTGAGCATGGGGATGCTGCAATGGTCATACATGTGAAAAATGATCATAAGTCATTTTTTTTCAATGCTGTTGTAACTTCAAATGGTCAATAAACAAGCTGTTGTAAGTCAAGGACTGCCTGTATGTATCTACTTGTGTGTGCACACTTTTGAACTGCTAGGCTAGCAGGAGTTAGAGCAAATGATGGGAGCTCAGCACATCACACAGCAGCACTCCGATCTTGAACATGGACTTGTAGACTGTCAACCCAGTGTTCCAATCATATGAGCCATCACACCCCTTGGCAAAATGGTTGCAGTCACCACCAATGTTCACCTTTGCTCTTGCACCTGCCTTGGAAAACCAAACATAACTTTTGGGTTAGTTTTATATCACACTTTTCCTCCAGAAGATCAAAGCCAAATCTATATTTGGCATGCAGAGAGTCCCTTAAAGTTTTGTGGCTCAACCCTTCTACTTTTGCCTGTAACTCTTGAATCACTGCTACAACTGTCCATTGTCTTTTTTTAACTTATCTCTCCCTGCCATGTCCTCTATTGCTTCCTTCTATTTTCCTTCCAAACTGGGCAAAAAGATCTGAAGGGAATGCACAAACACAATGAGGATTTTCAAGAATTAGTGTGCTTTTTCCCATCAGGTTACTTTTGAAAAAGGCTATTTGCAATTGCTGTAAGATGTTAGTTTAGCATTAAGCACTTTTTATTATCCCATTGAAGAGTGGTGGGATTCAAATTTTTTTACTACCAGTTCTGTGGGCGTGGCTTGGTGGGCGTGGTGTGGCTTGGTGGGTGTGGCAGGGGAAGGACACTGTAAAATCTCCATTCCTACCCCACTCCAGGAGAAAGTTACTGCAAAATCCCCATTCCCTCCCCACCCCACTAACCTGCTTTCCAGCTCCATCCTACTGTGCAGGGCAACAAAAGAAGACCCAGCCAATCAGCCGGGACTCAGGAGGCAGAGAATAGATGGGGCCAGGGCCAGTCAGAGGTGATATTCCGAACTACTCAAAATTTCCACTGCCGTTTCTCCGAACTACTCAAAATTTCTGCTACCCTTTCTCTGAACTACTCAAAATTTCTGCTACCGTTTCTCTGAACTACTCAAAATTTCTGTTACCGTTTCTCCAAACTACTCAAAATTTCTGCTACGCTTCTCCAGAACTGGTCAGAAGCTAGTGAATACCACCTCTGCCATGGAGATTCCACCACCGAGTGCAAAGTTTTGCCTTTAAAGTTGCTTCTTATACTCTCAGAAGCAGTTCAATTATGCATGGAGGTTTGGATTTATTTTCTTTCTTCTGTCACAAAGTGATAACTGCTATGTCAGTTATACCCCTTTTCAAGAAGATCCCACTTCTAACACCAAATGTGTTGTGCACTGAAGTTGTCACTTAATTCCACACGTGTGACTGGGGGATTCTGGGAGTTGAACTCCACACTTCTTAAGAGTTGCCAAGTTTGAACAATATCTCATTCAGGGAGCCATGTCCAGGAGTGGGATTCTATCAGTTCGCACCTATTCTCTAGAACTGGTTGTTAACATTCTAAGCAATTCGGAGAATTGGTTGTTAGAAGAAATTACTGGCCTAATCCTATAAGGAAGGCAGGAAGGAAACATTCTGGTATTGCTTACAGAAACTGCCTCTCCGTTAACCCTTATTACTTTCTTGGCAGGACTAGACTTCCTGTCTCAGGAACTTCTCTGGAGTTTTTTTCCCCTCCTTTGCTGGTACTTTGCTGGAGTGACCATTCAAAGTTATAATGGCACTGAAAAAAGTGACATGACCATTTTTCACACTTACACTGTTGCAGCATCCCCACAGTCATGAGAGGCCAGACAAGGAGATGCGTGCCTCAATGTGAGTGATACTGAGTTGGCCAAACCCAGCCAATAACACGATCACCAAGCCACGCCCACCAACTTAGCCACGCCCACAGAACTGGTTGTTGAAAATTTGAATCCCACCCCTGGCCATGTCCCTAACATTCTTAAGGGCCAATGTCTTTCTTTCGGGTATAATTGTATCTGAGTACTTATTCCATTCCAGGCTTACTCAGTATGAGTATCCAAAGATCTTATTAAAAATACATGCAGCATTTGAAAGAAAACAGACAGAATACTGGAATTTTCAGCAAGCGAACCTGAATACATAACATAAAGTAGAACAGATCTCAATAATAAAATTCCTGTTCTTTCTAATTAAGCTAACTCAGGGGTCTTCAACCTTGGCAACTTTAAACCTGGTGGAATTCTGGGAGTTCAGGTCCGCCAGGCTTAAAGTTGCCATGGTTGGAGACTGTTAAGTCCTGAGCATGGGCGCAAGGAATGGAGACAAGACATTGAACGGTGACTTCAACTCTTTATTGTGAAATAAGAACAGAGCGAATACTTGGGCAGCGCAGCTCTTTTATAGAGCTGGCTGCTGTCAAAACAACCAATGATTTGAGTTTACCGCTCTCACAAGCGTCCAATCAGAGAGGCCCGTTAACAGCCAATCAGACTGGCCAGAAACAACCAATCATGACTCACTATTCGCAGGCCAATGAGAAGTGCAGGATTACGAGCCTGCTGCAAAGTAAAGCTATTTAGGGTTGTTACTGATGTGTTGGCTTAGTCCATAACACCCCTCCCCCTAGGTTCCGTCTGAGGGGTGGGGTGACGTATTCTCGTAAATAGGCAGGTCGCTTCACCTGTCTGCTTGACCTACGCTGTTCGACCGGTTTCTGTCCTGGCTCTGGTTCTGGTGGGCTGCTAGCTGGGCTGGATGGTGAAAACGGTCCCGCTGTTCCTTCGAATGGCTCTGGGCTGTTCTCTCTGCTTCCGCCAGTTCTGTCTTCCGGGTTCCCTGGATCTGTTGCCATCGCAGTGCTGTCACGCGGTGAGGCCACTCCCTGGCTCGGTTCTCCTTCTGGCGGTGAGTATCCCCTGGTCGGTTGTGTAGACTGCTGGGTTTCGATTGTTAACTCATCTGTTATTTCTTTTTCGGCCTCCTCGATTTTCCTCCCCCCCCCAGTTAGAGATTCAGGGGCTGAGATAGGACTAGGTGCTAGTCTGCAACGGAGTTGGTCGATGTGGCGATTCCACATCTTACCATCTGCAGTTTGTAGGCGATAGGATCAGGGTCCCGTAAGTTGCATTATGGTAGCGGGGACCCACAATGGGTCACCCGAGAAGTTTTTCGCAAACACAGGGTCACCTTCCTGGAATGCCCAACACTTGCTGCTGGATCCTGGGGGTGGTTCAGGCGTGTAATTTGGGTGGAGGCGATCGAGATGCGAGCGAAGTTTCCGGCCCATCAGGAGTTCAGCTGGGGTTCTGTTCATGGTGCTGTTTGGGGTTATGTGTTGGAGGAGAAGCATCCGGGTTATTTTGTCGTCAATGTTGCTGTGGTCCATTTTGTGCAAAGTCTTTTTTACAAATTGAACCATTCGCTCAGCCCTACCATTGGCCTCAGGGTAAGCTGGTGATGTTAAGGCATGGCGGATGCCCTGATCTGCCAGGACTCTGTTCGAATGCCAGGGCAGTGAATTGGGGGCCATTATCGGAGACCAGGACAACCGGCAATCCGTGGGTAGCGAATAGCTTATTCAGTTTTTTAGTGGCCGCCTCTGTGGTGTTGCTTTTCATCTTGTGGATCTCGAGCCAGTTAGAATAGGCACCCACTGTTAGGAGGAAAGTGTGTCCTCTTGTGGGTCCTGCAAAATTGATGTGGATACAGGACCAAGGGCCTCGAGGCGTTTCCCACTGAGTTGGGGGAGTTTTTGGAGGAGTAGAGTGAGTCTCCTGGCATTTGCTGCACTTTGCTACCCAGGTCTCTATCGGTTTGTCAAACCCAGGCCACCATGCGTAACTCCGGGCCAATGCCTTCATCCGCACGATGGCTGGATGTCCATCGCGCAACATTTTTAATACCTTATGTTTCAATTTCTCCGGGATTACAACTCTGTCTCCCCACAAGATGCAGCCCTTTTGGGAGA
>BHEV01079486.1:0-18100 GCA_004319985.1 Emydocephalus ijimae
CTGTAAAAGTCTGACTCACAGACGAACACAATACAGAAGCCTGATGATGGCAGATGAGATTCTGCCAAAACGTTGCTACAAATCCTTTCCTCGTTGTATGTATTTTATACACCATGAAATTCAACAAGCAAAATATACAATAGTACAGTCATGAGCTAAGGAATGACTCATATGCTTTCCATAAATCTAAATAAACAAGGAAACACAGACTGAAT
The DNA here is from genome assembly GCA_004319985.1 of Emydocephalus ijimae. Classification (NCBI taxonomy): domain Eukaryota; kingdom Metazoa; phylum Chordata; class Lepidosauria; order Squamata; family Elapidae; genus Emydocephalus; species Emydocephalus ijimae. Next base: position 216 of record BHEV01079486.1, read on the forward strand.
TAAAACTGTTCTTTACTAAGAACAGGTCCTGCTTTTAGGCCTTTAGGGCAAAATAGGTAGAATAGATAATGTATCTGCGTGCATCTTTTAAGAGCTGGTTCTTCCAAATGGAAGGCTAGTAAGCATTTCCAAACATTACCCGTAATTTTGCAAATGGAATTTCCATTGACTATCTTCCATTCGAAAAGCCTTTTAGTTATAATTTGATCTAGCAGTCAATGGAATTTTCCCCAAACCTCATCCAGCACTTGTGACACTATTTTTTTCCTAATAAATTTCATAATCTCTCATTTTTCTTATCAATGTCACAATCTGTTTGGCAAAAGGCATAATTCATTAAAATTCTGTCCTATAATTTACAGGGGAATTTTAAGATTGGCACCAGATCTTTTGTATTTTGATTCAGAAGGAAATGCTGCTGGGTTCTATAAAGTCTCTTCCTCTTTGTAAATTCAGGATATGAAAACGAACTAACTTTGCAGCACATTAAGTTGTACACACCTCTTTTTCTTAGAACAATATTTCCTTCTATGCCAGAAATTCAGATGTTTCTGTCCATACTAGCTGAAATATTGCATGTTTATACCACACATGTTATTCCAACCTAAAGATGATTTTGAATTTAGAAAAAATATTAAATGGAAAAATATAGGCTGTCACTATTTGTTATTTGGAAACACTCCTGATGACATAATGGAATGGGTTGGATCTGAACATACTTCTACTTAATTGGCCTATACCAAACTCCACACATTCTACCCTTCCCCCACTCCACCAACACCTAATTTTAGAATTAACTTTGAGGAAAACAGACACATTGGAAGAAAAAGTTTCTGAGACTGAATTCATTTTTCTCTCCCCCAGAGTAATTCGATTTAGTTGTGATTTCTTGTGCCATCCATCTTTAGTAATGTTATTGTTACAACCAAAAAGATTTTACAGATTTCTCAAATGTTTCAAAGAATTTTCAACACTTTTGAGCAGGGCATGTAGATAGTACTTTTTCATCATGATAGAGAAACTGACGTAAGAATTAAGAGAGCCTATGGACATCAAAAGTGCTCAGATTGCTTTCAATCTCAGCGGATCCTATGCTTCAAAGAAATCTAACATAAATCTAAGGCTCAGGAGCAAAATATTAGTCTGTGTTAATAGAACTTGTATGCAATACAATCAGGGCAGGACACACATAACTGAATGGCTCTCAGTGTAGTAGCTAAGGAATCAGGCTGCAAAATCGGAGACTGTGTGTTCTAGTCAAACCTTAGGCACAAAGCCAGATGTGTGACCTTGGGCTTTATTTCACTCCTAGGAAGGAAGCAATGGCTAATCATTTCTGAAAAATCTTGCTAAGAAAACTGCAGAGACTTATCCAGGTAGTATCCAAGAGTTGAACACGATTGAACAAAAGGGAAAAAAGGCAACTAACAGGAATCATGCAATTAAAACATCTGAATAACTAAACTCCATGAATAAGGAATTCATTCTGTTCTGGGTACAAGCTGATATTTTTTAAAAATGTAATGTAGGTTCCTTGACAGAGAGAAACACAAAGTTATATATGTCCAATATAAACATTACAAGGGTTTATCCATCAGATGCTCTCTGAAACCATTTTAATATTAGCTAATGCTTACAGCAAGAATTCCCCAACCCCTGGTCTTTTGGCCAGCAGCAGTCTATGGCATGCCAGAAACCAGATCACATGAACAAGCGAAGCGCCAACTCCAGGATGCAGACAGCACATGAAACCACGCCCCCACTGGTCCATAGAAAAAGCTTCCTCCACAGAACCAATCCCTGGTGCCCAATTAGTTGGGACTGATAACTTACAGTATCTCTTATATTGGTAGACCTTGTTTAACACTCATTGGATCAACAACCATTCGAAGTTATAACAGCCCCATTGCAATGTCTCCACAATCACGTGATTGTAATTCAGGCACTAGGTGACCAGCATGCGGATACAACATGACAGCAAACTAAGAAGCAAATGGGATTTTCTACAATACTTCTGTGAATTTTTAAAATATATTGTAATAAACCACATTTCTCCCCTCCCACTCTAAATGTGAGAGTATTGTAACACCTTTTTAAAAACAATGATAGGAATGCATGTGCTTCTTACAGAAGGATCCTCGAATAAAGCACAGATGCACATTGTAAAGTATTGTGCTCCACAAAGGTTAAATATCTACTTTTCTGCTCCTGGCAAAACAGAGTTAAACTAACTCAACAACAAAATCATGATAAAAAGCCTGATAAAAAATTTATCCCTATTTAATCAGATGTAGTTCAGTATGATACAATGGTGAGGAATATTTTTCGAATGTTTATTATTTATAATAAAGACAGGATGTGTAAAATTAAAATTTGCAATGTGAGTCTCAAATAAAAAGTCATAGTCAGCATATACTGATGTAATAAAGAATCAAATAAACACCTGGAAACTTTTTAAAAACTTTTATCAAATAATAAACAGTGGTTTCTTTCTTTAAGAATCAATTATCCAGCAAGACCTTTAACAAAATAATATTTTAAAAAACATAATAACAGGTTGAAAAATGTTTGACAACCTTATGCAAAGTTTTCACAATTATATATAGGTAAGTATCAATAAAAAGTTTTCTCTGAACTGGGCAAACAGTCGTAAATTTGATTTTTTAAGAATACTCTTTAAACAGCAGCTGTTAAGATATGTTAACAATTAGCACCTTCTGAGAATTGCTAATCAGATGATATATTTATGAAATTATATTTCACACATTACTACTGTGAAATCCCAGCAAACAATTAATGTATATACTTTCCTACATTTCATGACATACAGCACCTATCTTGACTATGTGGTCTTTTACTTCATTGCTTCATATTATTAAATTACAATGTTATTTTTCCTACATGATATAAATTGCAAGTAGCTGTCATGCAAAGAACTTAATAATTTTTCCTCTTTTTCAAATTTTTTCAGCGCTGTATTACAGTATTTTATTATATTACCTATGTTTATGTTGCTATTGCACTTCCCAGGGAACATATTTTAAATAACATAATTTTAAAGAATTTTTCATAAGTAACAAGATAATCATTTGAGCTATTTGTAAAGAAAAAAATAAAGCTTTTCAAAAGATTCCCTTCTTTGGGTTAAAGATTAGTTCTGCTAATTAAAATAGACTGGCAATGCACAAGGGATAATCTAGTTTCTCTTTGATAAAAAAGGTGGGATTTTTATCCTGGATCTGCCTCATAACAGGTAAACAAATTCAGTTAGACAAAAAGAGGAAGTAGGTGTTCCAATTATGATCTCTTTGCATGCAAGAGAAACTACAATAAGAAAGTGCAAGTTTGTTTCATAGAAGATATACTGTTTTACAGCTGGGTTATATATTGAATTAACTACAGATAAGAAACAAAGCCATTATAAATTAATCCTTTCCATTTTTCAATAAGGATAGGAATATGCAAACAGGTATAGAGCTCATAAAAGATTTACTTTGACACAATCATTTTCATAACTATTTGAAATACTCCTAGAAATAACATTTTGCCTAAGATTAACCTTTTTGCCATAATTTCAAATATTTGAGAATTCACAAAACAGATTAAACAATAAAAAGAAGTGAACTAAATAATGTAGTGTTGAGCTTATATCATACACTGTGTTGTCAGCTGAGTGCAAACATTTTCAGGCCAAGGAGCACAACTGGTTTTTGGGTGACGTGCTAGGAAAAACGTTATTTAAATGTGTTTAATTATATTAGGTTAAAAACTAAATATACTTATTATTATTTTCTCATGCACTTTAGTTTTATTTTATCATTTGTCAATGATAAAATAAATGATTTTATTATTTTATTTTATTTTATTTTATTTATTTTATCATTTGTCTACTGATGGCTGCAAAGTTCCCACCTCATATTCAAAGATAGCCAATCAGAATCTGTTTATCACATTCCCAAAGAAAAACATTGTCACTGTCATACATAAATGGCAAATCTCCCCAAGTGTTCGTCTTAAAAATGTTGCCTTTTTGGAATCAAATAAGAGACACTGAACATTAGGTAAAGTACCTAGTACTTTATTGAGGTTAAGTAGAGGACAAAAGTAACATTGTTCTAAATTCTGGATTAAAGGCTATTATTCCAGAAGACTCTGGAAAATTCCAGAGAAGCCAGAAGACCTGTTTTAGGAATTCATTTGCTCTGAGCAATAGGTAAATTTTACCAGCCAATATTAACTTTTACATTTTTGTTTAAACTGCTACTTAAGCTTTATTGTCTCTAGTATTTATGTTCACTGTATAAACTCTACATCTGAGTTTTACGTAACTGACAATCGTTTTACAGCAATGTCCTACATCAGTAGGAAACAAATATATTGAGATGTCTATTCAGAGACGTACATTTTCCTTTTCTTTATATAAATTTTTTCTATGGAACACTTGGGAATTTATTAAAGTTGCAATTCCATATTTTTATATCCTTTGCTAGTGAATGTTTTATATGTGACTGGTGAAAGCTAAAATTGAGATTTTTATTTTTATAAAAATTGTTTGATTTTATCTCTCACACAAATTGGGCCTCTCTTCCAAAGTTGATTCTCCTAACCCCGCATTTCAAAAAAAAAAAAAAAACAAGGCTAGAAGATGATGCTATGGAATTTAGTTATTTTTTCCTTTTAATTTGCAAGAGCAACACAGGTTGTGAATGTTCTGCTTATTAATGTCTGGATGGCATAAAACAGACAGAGTAACTCCACAAAGCATCCATACAAAGTCTTTTTTATTGGTTTATCAGGCATCCTATGAACTCACATTTATGACGAAGTTCCTCTTAATGTCCAATCCTTTGCATATCTGAATTGTGGTGTAGAAAGATGGTTATCTCTTTCATCCCATATCGAAGAGGCAGGGGATACAGCTGCTACCAGGAGGCTGTTTTCAGTAGGCAAGAATGAAGAAACCTCCCCCAACCCACCAAGGATCAATTCAGTGACCAATCAGGGTTACAGATGTGGCCACATGACATGTACTACATTTCCCAGGATACCTTAGCTACATTTACCATAATACATTCCTTTAAGGGGACAGTTCTCAATTCCTAATTAACTATCCCAAATCCCATTAACTCTAAACTGTTTGGACAGCACAGTGGAAGTTCTCACATGCCAGTGTTGTGATGAGAAGCTTTCTGTAAGCATCAGGAATTACTAAGGCAGGAGGTAGAATTAAGGTGTGTAGACCCAGAGGGCTTCTGAGACAGAGGGGTTTCAGACCTTTAAACTTTACTTGATAAGCTAAACTCTACTGCTACACATTGTGCATTTTGCATTAGGCAACATTGATTATGATCATGTAAGAGATTAAATCATAAGCAAAAAAGTTACATTTTTGTAGGCTTAGAGAAATACAGTGCAGATAATTGGTACATCTACGGTTAAAATCTATATATACAAAAGCGAAATACCACTCATGCATCATCACAAAATCTCTGGAACCGTAAAGCCTACAAACTTAAAATTTGGCACGTATGTTCCTCTTGGCTTCTAGGTGCTCACTAAGAAAGAATTGTTTGAAATGACCATCAGAGTATTTCCTATATTATTATTATTAACATGCTCTGATGCTAAGGAATTCTACTCCCCATCCCCACCTGAAAATAAATATGTTCCAAATGCAAAACACAAGCAGAGGAGAGGAGTTTCAGTTTTACTTTCACAGCACCAAGCAGCTTTAGTACAGAACAGTTGAGCTAAGCCACGCCCAGGCTCCTTGCTGTTTCCTTCTTGCTTACACAGCAAATACTGTTTCACTTTCCAAACAGCCCTCAACTCTCTCACACACTGACAAGACTCTAGCCAGATGAATACCGATGGATACTGGTAGGCAGAGGCAGAATCCCTCCCCCTTACTTTCCTCCCCAAAAACTAAGATCTGAAAAGGTTAAACAACTATACCAGACTTTGTTAATTCAACAGCAAGAAAAGGTAGGAATACTAACATTTTGCTTTGGATACCCACATTTAAGATTTTACTGACACATCTTTTGTTAACCCTCTTTGGAATAATTATGAACAGCTATATTTGTATTGTACTAATATCAGTAATAATCTGTTCACCAACGAACCAAATATATTGCCAATTTTTTACTTCAAAACCAAACTTGCTCTTTTACTGTGTATTTGAAAACTCTGAGCATTCAAATGTTGGGGAGGAAAATAGTAATAATTTCAGATAATATAAAGCCATATTAATTCTATGCTGTTACTATTAAATTGTTAGTACAGTTCAACTGTTGTTGCAGATAAAAGAAAATAAAAGTAATTACTACATATTTATGAGCTGTAATTGTATCGCATAAAATCACAAAACAAATAAATTTACATTTTTCACTATGCTGGTATCTGCAACAGGATCTAGTAATGTTGTTACAGCTTTGCCAGAAACAAATTATAAAATAGTAACACAGAAAGCACACACTGTTCCATTCCCACATATATTCAGTGTTTGAGGAAACTGTAATTTTAAAAGGTCTCAGTTCAAACTTGTTAAACACGATGGTAGATTTCTATTTCTCTTAAGAAATTGGACTAGTATAGAGGTGGTATTACACAAATTGATACTGACAGCGATATAACTTGTTTAAAAATATAGACAATTTCACAGAGTTAATACCATGCACAGCAAGTACTATTCTTAGAGACAGCTGCATGCATCCATCTCACACACAATTTAAAAATCTGAAATTTTATTTTCAAATAACCTGAATTTTGCATGTACTCATATGCCATATGCCTCATAAATAGGAAATCACATATAGCATTAGAAATCATCTTGTAAAATTATGAAATAAATCCATTGTTACATAAGGTTTTCTTTAAATTTCCATTTAAGGTCTATTTCATAGCCAGAACCTAAATGAAAATAAAGTAATAACCAGGAATTTACGAATCCAAATTACACAGATTAAACCATTTAGAGCTTTTAAGTATCCATAACAATAGCAAGGTACTACCATTAGGGAAAACATTAACAAAAGTCCCATCAGGCTACCAAAGCAAATACAACTTTTATTAAGTTCAGTTCAAAATCTTAAAATAAATATACCCATATATCCAGCAATAGAGGCCTACCTGAAGCTGATATGAATGCAAATTTATAATTTACAATGACAAACTGCACCCATTTCAGGTAGACAGTTCGAGACAACATTCCTTACAATCTTGAGAGAAAACTAACACTAATGAGACATTAACTTTTCAGTAGCTCCTATTCAGGAAACTGCTTAAGAAAAAAAAAACAGATTCGTTCAAGTATGTTTGAGATTCCTCGAGTTATGACTGCAATTGAAACCAAAAATGTATGTTGCTAAGTGAAACATCTGTTAAATGAGTTTGCCCCATTTTATGACTTTTCTTTCCACAGCTGTTAAGTGAATCATTTCTTAAATTAGCAACATAGTTGTTAAGTGAATCTGGCTTCCCCATTGATTTGGCCTGTCAGAAGGTTGCAAAAGGAGATCTCATGACCCCAAGACATTGCAACCATCATAAATGTGAGCCAGCTGCCAAGCATCTGAATTTTGATCATGTGACCATGGGGAAGCTGCAATGGTCGCAAGTGTGAAAAATGATCATAAGTCACTTTCTCTAGGTAGAATAACAAAAATATCAAGAATAAGAACATATAGGTAGTCTTTGACTTATGACAGTCCTTGAGCCACCAATTTACAATTAGTAGTTGTAAAGTGGGTTGCCATATGACTATGCCTAATTTTACAACCTTTTTGCAATGGTCATTAAGTGAATACAGTGGTCATTAAGTGTTCACTATGGGGTGGGTCTTGCCAGAAAATGCTAACCAGCAAAAATATAAATCATGGTTACATGACCAAGAGACACTGGAAACAACATAAATGGGAATAGTTACCAAGCACCCAAAACGTGTGATTGCGATGTGTGTGTGTGTATGAACATCAGAATTTCAATTCCAAGTTGCAAGTCCCATTTTCAGAATAATTTTTATGAAAATTATTTTCCTAATTTCAAATGGTTGTTAAGAAATTGGTTATAACTCAAGAACTAGGAGCAGTGCCTTACTGGAATGGACTTCTGCTACAACTAATCAATAGAAATATATATATATAATGCTTGAAAATGGGAGAATATGTGGAATAAAGGTTTAAAATTTACATTAAACTATAACTTAAAAGAAAATTTCTGTAAGATGATGCATCATTGGTATATAACTCCAGATAAGTTGTCAGGAATGCATAAAGATATTTCAAATGAGTTAGGAGTAGGATTCATATCTTAATACAGAAAATTATTAAAGTGAATATAGAAAGAAAACCAGAGACATTTTTTTTAAAAAATTGAAAAACAATTCAAAATAAAATTCGGAATTTTGTTGTTATATATGTTGACAGCAGCAAGACGACTTTATACACAGAAATGGAAGGTCATCTCAATCCCCACAATGGATGAATGGCTGGAAAAACTGATGGAGTTAGCAGATGAATAAATTGACTATTTTGATCAAAGAAAAAAAATGCAAATACTTTTATTTCTACTTGGAAACCACTTCTGGACTTTGTGCTTGAGGTGGAAAAAAATGAAACTTTGATTTTGGGTTTTACCAACTAGGGAGATTTCAGTTGTTGTTATAGAAATGATTAGTTTATACTATTGTATAAAAGTAAAAAGTTGAAGTTTGATATGGATGTCTTATTCTACTGCACCAAAGGGAGTCGGAAGTCAATGCTTATTTTTTAATTTTCCCCTTGCTTTCCCCCACTTTTCTCTTCCCTTCTCCCTTCCCTAACTTCCCTATTATTTTATTTGTATGTTATATTATAAATTAATAAAAATATTAAAAAGAAAAAAGAAATATAATGCATATATATAGACTCTTTCTATAGAAAAGATTGAAAAAGTATTATCAGGGGTAGGATTCAAAATTTTTAACAACCGGTTCTGTGGGCATTGCTTAGGTGTTGGGCGTAGCTTAGTGGTCATGTGACTGGCTAGGTGTGGCCAACTCAACATCACTCACATCGAGGCATGCATCTCCTCTCCTGCCTCTCGTGACTGTGGGGATGCTGCAACAGTCGTAAGTGTGAAAAATGGCCATAAGTCACTTTTTTCAGTGCCATTGTAACTTTGAATGGTCACTCCACACAAGCAAAATAGCAGCAAAGGAGGGAGAAAGAATTCCAGAGACGTTCCTGAGACAGGAAGTCTAGTCCTGCCAAGAATGTAATAAGGGTTAACGGAGAGGCAGTCTCTGTAAGCAACACCAGAATGTTTCCTTCCTGCCTTCCTTACAGGATTAAGCCAGTAATTTCTTCTAACAACCAGTTCTCCGAACTGCTTAGAATGTTAACAACTGGTTCTAGCAAATAAGTGCGAACTGGTAGAATCCCACCCCTGAGTATTATTAACAAAGTTTAGATAAGGACTTGGAACATGGTGCTGTAATTAGTTTGGAGTACAAGTGCCAAAATAAAACAAGCCGCAATGTGGGACCATATTTTAATACAAAATGGGAAGTGAGTCAATGTGGGAAGTTAGGTCTTATTGACATATTTATGATTTATTTACATTTTTGTATGTTTATTGATTTTCCTCATGATTTTTAAAATATGACCATCATTTGTCATGGCTTTTTTTACATGAAATGCGATTAATAAACAGCAATAATAACCTACAGTCAAATTGCCACTTCTGGATCAGCTATATGCAAATATTGCTGATTGTTTTTTCCATTACAATATCTTGGTTACCAATTAGGCGGCAAACAAAACCGATCATTTTTTCAAAGCTGTCATTTCCCTTTCAATAATCCTCCATTTCTGCTAATTATATACTAGATATTTCACAACCGAGACTTAACACAGACTTGAAGTTAGGTCTTTTGCTTTATGAAGGAGACTTTAACGCTTCCAGTTTTTAGCTTTCATTTTTAAATATTTCTGCCTCACAGGGTAGCAAGGCTAGTAGCTAATGAAAAAATGAGGTTACAGCCTGGACAAGCTGAAATTTAGGAGAGGGGAGGGTTAGTGGAGAATGTGGAGTCATTAGAAAAACAAGTGTGTTCAATCTTGCTGCACATGTTTGTCCCTTATTTTAAAAGGCACTGAGAAAAATCATGCTCTATCATTTTCGCTCTAAATGTTCCTGGTACATACTGCAAGTACTCAGGGCCCATGACTAGAGGTTGCTCATCCTGGTTTTAAAGCCAAAATTAGACATCATTTCCTTAAACTCGTCAGTTCATGTATACTTTCATATCTTTCTCACTAACAAGCTTACTATTACCTCTCTTCTTTTGAAAAACATAGTTCTATTTCTGGAGGCTGGCCAGATAACATGTCCTTTATATATTAAAGAAAAATATCTCATATGGTAACTGAGTTAGAGTTAACCAGAAAGTTACCATTTTCAATTTCTTCTTAAATTTTTACTTCTACAATTATGGTTAATTTAGAATCCTAAGTTTGACTAGACTTCTATATTACTTAAGGCAGAGCTTCCCAAACCTTTTCCTTATCAAACAACTTATCTGAAAAGTCCTTCTTACCCAATCTAGGTAAAACACCTTAAGTCAATTTAAATATTCTCATTATGATTGAGTAATGATGTTGTCTATTATTAACTAAAGAAAAACCACTTTTACCCAGTTTTGAGTAATTTATTCAGGTTTGGAAAGCCCTAACTTAAGGAGACAACATTCTCTCCATTCTACTTAAATTTTTCTTACTCTTGAAAAAAATAAACTATAAGTCTTATACTGAAAATAACTCAAGCTGATCAGATATATCGAGAGCAAATGCTACAATGTAAAACTTACAGCCCAAAAATTAATGTTGAGATCATTGTTCCATACCTTGGCAAACAACGTTATCATATGTGTAAACAAAATTAAGCAAAGCTTAGAACAGAGGTAGAGAAAAAACATTCCTGTGAAGTGTGACTCTTTTATGCAAAAAGAATTAGTAACTATCAACCACACAGGTTGAGTTACATTGGCAATTGGGACTGGAATTTCTGTCATTAAGTGATGCAGATATAAAGTGTGACATCATATGACTTAACAGCGGCAAGTCCTGCTTGCCATTGTTCACCATATCCGACTGATTGTTAGCACAGGACCTGCCTTGATCCAAGCCACTCTGGGCTCGGTCCCTCCCATCCCAAAGCATTGGTAAGGGAAGGGAGTATCTTGTCTACAACTGACCCTACCTGCACTCCCACATCTGTGCTCTTTTGGCTGGCTTGCACTTCTGACCTTGTCACCCTACCCTCCACTCATCCTGGCCTGTAGCCCCTGCCTGCCTTGCTGGCTTTGCTACTCTGTGCTCACTGACCCTATTGCCCCTGCCAGCCTCACCACCTCTCCAGTCCTTGCTGCCTCCAGCTGACTGTCACCATCTTCTTCCTGCAACTGCTGAAAAAGCCTATCCTGCCTGGATCTCAAGAGGCAGCTGCTGGTTGTGTCAGGCTTTCTTCCTCGGGCTGTGCAATGGCCTTGTCTGAATTGCAGGTGCTGCTCTTGTGAGATTTCTGGAAGCTTTAGAAGCCTTTCAAAGGTCATCTGGGGAGCAGCAAAGTAGGCAGGGATGGAAGGCCAATTGAATGCAAAGCCGTCCAAAGGGCAGAAATGGGGGCAGATAGGCAAGGCGAGGTGGGGGGAAGGGAAGCTAAAGTGCTTCTGTAGTTTTAAGTGCAGGAGGCTGCCAAGCACTGAATTGTGATCACATGACCACAACAGTACTGCAACAGCCATTAACTTTGAGGACCAAGAATAACAACTCTTTGCTGCTGCAATGGACATAACCCAAGGACTATCTACAATTGGTGGAATCAGAGCTGATGGCTATACAGGATTACATACTCTGACACCCATCCTGTCTCTATCTCTGTCACATACAACTGATAAAATATGTGATTCTCAGAATAATTGTTCAGAAGGTAAGACTGGACTTGCAACTTTTAAAGAGACAGAGCAGTGCTTGAAACTACACAAAATTAGGCTGGAACAAATTTTTCATGGCCATTTCAAAGTATTAAATATTTGTATTTTACAAAGTTGTGTATCCTTTGCCTTTCTTTCATTATTTTAAAAAAATGCAGGTGCAAATTCACTGAAAAGAACTGACTTCCAATAAAAATAAAAGCCAAACTTTTCATCTAGCTATGATGAATACTGAAATAGTTTCCATCACAACTTTGCAGGGAAAAAAAAACCTTCAATAATAAATGTCCCACAACAGCAACCTTCAAAAATAAAAACTTTTTTCTAATGTATATGTAAATAAAGACAGTGATCCTCAAATAAGCACACATACAATTGCAACTGGAATGACATGTATGTATGTATTCACTCAAAATTACATACAATTGCAACTGGAATGACATGTGTTCACTCAAAATTACTTCTCAAGACATGGGAAAAGACTCATTCAAGCACACAGCATATAAATAATCAATCTGCAGCTGTCTCAGAAAAGTCCCAGAAAAGTGAGTTTCTGAATAAGCATATTTGGTATTACCTTGGTTTTTTAGATTTTCTAATTTTGATCCACTGCTTGGGACACATTACTGAAAATGCTAGCTCAGTACAGAACACTCTAATCCAGGGGAAAATGGCAAAAGGAGAGGATGACTAGTAAGACCAGGTTAGGAATCAAAGATTGCCATGGAGAAATTTTATATACTAAGTAAGAGTCAACATCTGCCCGAATGGCACATAATCAGTGGATCAAATTTGATCCTATTGAAAATGCCAGTTAATTAGGCTTGCTAATTGCTATTGTTTTATTAAGAACATTGGAAAATGAGCTTGCAAATAAAACAAAATATTAACAGTGTATATTTTTCTTTAAAATCTTTAGAAAAACCTATTTGGAATCATGATGATAAAATGTCAATAGCATTATTTCATTAATCTGACTATTAGCCAGGACAATATAAAAGCATAAATTGAAGAAAACTGAAAAAAATATACAAAATGTAAGGTTACGTCTAGCAAAAATTATGCAATTTAACAGATGAAAGCAAAAATAGATTTTGTGTCCATCATCAAAGTTAGACAATCATTGAGTTGATGTTTGTGTGCTATGCTGCGTATCTAGTGCCACAATTGGTAGCCACATGAAAATAGATTCAGCAGAAACACCAGGAAGAAAAAGAGAAAAGTCACATAACATAGAAAAAATAAAGGTTACTAAAATATCACATTTTCAGGTTTTTTGAAAAAAACATTTTTGGTTACAAATTCTGAACACTTTCCAGAGTTTTAAAATAAAAGAAATGTTTCATCTTTTGATTTATTTTATGACAAGCAACATGATAGTAGAACAGCAGTACTACTGTACAGTAGTAATACACTGCCCTTCAAAAGGTACCCTTTGTTTCCGAAGATGTTTTTTATGGATATACCCTACCATGAAAGTTTAACTGACAAACTCCATTGATGAAAAAACCTGCAGGGTATACAGGTAATCCTCAAAGTATGACCGTAATCCAGCCCAAAATGTGTTGTTAAGTGAAACATTTGTTAAATAAGTTTTGTCCCATTTTACAACCTTTCTTGCCACAGTTGTTAATCAGGGCACTTGTTAAATTAGTAACATGGTTGTTAAGTGAATCTGGCTTTCCCATTTACTTTGTTTATCAAAAGGTTGCAAAAGATGATCACTGCATCTGTCATAAACATGAGTCGGTTTTCAGCATCTGATTTTTTATCACATGATCATGGGATGCTGTAATGGTCATAAGTATGAAAAAGTCACTTTTTTCAGTGTTGTTGTAACTTTGAACATTCACTAAATGAACTGTTATAAATCAAGGACTATCTTCACAGCAACTTGCAAACTAACTAAAGTGCAGAGAAGAGCAATTAAAATGATTAGGGGACAGGAGACTAAAACATACAATGAACGGTTGCAAGTACTTAGCATGGCTAGTCTAGTGAAGAGAAGGACCAGGGAAGACTTGATAATAGTGTTCCAGTATCTGAGGAGTTGCCACAGACTGAAGGGGTCAAGCTATTTCCAAAGCACCCGAAGGCCAGACAAGGAATAATGGGTGGAAACTGACCAAGGAGAGATTCAACCTAGAAATAAGAAGAAATTTTCTGACAGTGAGCACAATCAACCAATGGAACAGCTTGCCTTCAGAAGTTGTGGGAGCTTCATCACTGGGAGCTTTCAAGAAGATATTAGACTGTCATTTGTCAGAAATGGTATAGGTTCTCCTGCTTGGTGGGGATTTGGACTAGAAGACCTACAAGGTCCTTTTCAACTCTGTTAATCTGTCAAATCTATTAACAAAACGGAAAAGTTAGCTAAGGAGACTTTATCTACACATTTTCTGCCTATCAGTGTTATAACTGAATAGAGTAGGACAAAGTACAGAATACAGTACAGTACAGAGGGAGATACTGTCAAAAGAAAATGTAGGTTTCAAAATAAACAAAATCTTGGTGGAATCTAAGGAGAAAAAAATCCTGAAAAATTCCTACAGCGCATCCCTAGAGGGGAGGCAGATGGAAAGCATATCAGAACATTGATGGTCATGTGACCCAGAATGGATTACTACAGTCTAGTAATCTACTCTATGCTTACCTATACACACAAGAGACGTAACATAAAGGAAAAACAAAATACAGAAAAATTGAACACATCATTCATTATGCAGAATAAAATACAGTGCCTCATATGGTCTTTGGAAGAGAGTTAGGAAAGAATTTCAGAATTCATGCTCTGCATACTTTCCCTACTTTTTTTTATCAGATGTAAATTGTTTTGCACAGCTATTGACTGAAATAAGTATTTTCCATCCAGAAGATTCATATGCAGCATCACACAATAAATAATGCAAATCATTTTTAGCAGATACAAAATGAGTATAATAGAAGAAATGTACCAATTGTTTTTGGCAATGCTTGTATTTCCATAACATCTTCAGTGATTGTAGGAAAATATGTCAGCTCTAATCCTAAGCACGCTTAAAGGAACTTATTCCTGGGTAAACATATAAAGGATTATACTGGAATGCATGAAAGTAATTTCTAAATCCATGGATGAACTGTCAGTGGTAAAGAAATAAGTGCATTCTCAAGTATTGGTGAAATTAAAAAATGAAAGCAAATCCATTGGAAAAGCTATTTTTTGCCCACATCTTAGAAGTCAGGGTACAAATAATTTATTACAGCTCTCTATTTATCATTTTGATTTGTAAAAAGATTAAAAGATAGCTGCATTGACCTTTAATATTTTTGTTAAGACACTAGCCCAAGAAACCCAGGCATAGTTCTTCCAATTATGCAATGCAAAGAGAGGGAAGTCACTCAAACCTCACATTAATGCATTAATGGGGGGGGGGGGGCTTGTGAGGTGGACCAGATTGCAAGGATTCAGACTTATGATGCATTCAAAAACCTTACATTCCAATTTAGTAAATGAGTCTTGCAAGCATTAAGAAATACTAAGATCCTTACTGCAAATTAATATAAGAATCAAATGTTTAGATTTTCACTACCTATTGCAACTGATTAGGACAGAGAGAACTGAAGTCCTAAATATCTAGACAATTTCTCCTCCAGCACAGTTCTTCAACATAAGGATTGTTTTTGTTTTGGTATTTGATTTTTGTTTTTCACAAATTTAAAAACTGAATAGAAATTAGAGAAAACTCGTTGTATACCTATTAAGTAATTACTATAACTTTAAGGTACCATTTTATATTATGAGAGTCAGTTTAGCCCAGTGATGGCTAACCTTTTCGTCGTCGCATGCCAAAAGTGAGCGCACGCATGCATGCCTGCTTGCACCCATAATGCAATATGCACACAATACCCTCCTGCCCCCGTACATGTGTGCATAACCCCCCCGCATGTGCCCTGCCTCCTGTGCATGCACACACACATCTTCCGCACGCATCCCGCCCCTCACGCCTGCCTGGCAGATACCCGACCATCAGCTGACTGGCGGGAGACACATGCATGCGCAGTAGATTAGTTTTGGGTGACAATTCACATGCCTGCAGAAATGGCTCTGCCTACTACTACTTCCAGCACACATGCCATAGGTCTGCCATCACAGGTCTAGCCCCTTCCTAGGTTCAAACATTCCCAGTCCTTGCTTCAAGTCTAGATGAATTGTTTTGTGTAATCATGGATCTTCTTAATGTCTAGAAGATGAAAGATATCTTAACATGTTATCTATTAGTATTTGTATACCATATTGTTTATTTCACTAATATTATTAAGATTAATACATTTCAGCTAGGTTGAGGCATGAAACAATACCAAGATCAAAACATAGTGAACCTAAGAAGTAAAAACCTCTGAATTACTAATAGTTATGAATTGTCGGACTCCTGGGAAGGTTAATTGCATTTGTATGGACTAACCTGTGGCTTAATATTATACCTTTGATAAAATAATTAAATCTTTTATCTCTGAATGTTTTATATTTTAATATGAAATAGCTAGGCAGTTAATGCCAGGTATCTAACCCAACATCTAGAAAAGTTGGAGCAGTCGAAGGAGAATTAATAGCATCCATCTTTGTTCCCATTTTTTCACCTAAATTTCTGCTTAATGGAGAAATGTTATTACGCAAAGGTATGCAGAGCAAATACACAAAGGTGTGTTTGCATATAGTGAAATAAAAAAGTCACCTGCAATAGCTAGAATTCAGCACCAGCTATTGGTTCCAGGAAGCAATGCTATTTTAGGTAAACAATCTTGTGATAATGCAATACAATCTTCATATATCGAGCAAAAAGCTTCCTTTAAGAACAGAATATTTGCATAATATCAAAGTATGTTTATATTAGTTTTTCATCAGTTCAGGGCATTTATAAATCTAACCTTGTAGACCAGAAAAATCACCTGAATGTTTCAATCCTAAATTCATTTACACAGTAGAATAATTTCTAATTCTCCTCCCAATCGTCCATTTCAGACAACAGATTAAATTATCTTTTATATCTTATGAATTCCAGCAAAAAGACTAGCGATTGTTTTGTAAATATATTTATGCCCTTTAGATTCTGGTGCCCTTTCAATTATAAGCAGTTGCTCCCTGCTCCCCGCAGTCAACAAAATTTCACAGCCAAGTCTTGATTTTGATCCTGTCCTTAAAACTCAATGGGATTTCCGAGTTAGCACATTCTACTACTGGAACAAAGCACAAACACAGGGAGTTAATTAATCCCTTTACAAGTTTTAGAAAAGATTTCTGACCTTCTTACAAGCTTGATGAAACCAGAAAGAACCAACACCATGCATAGCAGGCACCGGCCTAGCCTTAAACAGAAGTCTAACTGTTGCTCTTCTCCATAACAGGATGCTCAATTACCAGAAGGCAAACCTGGAAGGGGTTGTGGGAAAGGACATTAAACGCTCGGGTTCTTTCAGGCAGCCAACCCAGCTCGTGTCCTTCTCCCGTTTAAGGACACCTACAGAATCTGCACCGAGTACTTTTTTTTCCTGAGCTTCTTTTTTTGGGGGGGAGGGGGGGGAGACAGCAAGGGGGAAAGGGAAGAAGGGTGTTGTTATACAAATCGTGGCGTTGGTATAAGCCGGGCCATGGCTGTTCCAGAACATTTCTTCGACTTTTTTTTACGTTTGTTTGTTTGTGTATAAAATTACCCATCGCAACAACTTCCCCGAGCCGGGGACTTGTCCACCTCCGGCGGCACCCCAACCGGCCGTGGCCTTCCCCTCAACTGGCCACTTTGAAAAGCGCGGCGAGGGATAGATATGACGACCACACACCCTGAGGTGCTGAACGGGAAGGACCTCAACCGTCGCCCCTTCCCCATTTCCATTTGGTCGGGAGTTGCGTGAAGGTGGGTTTTTTTTGGGGGGGGGG